>VDFB02289551.1:0-42037 GCA_007258455.2 Sequoia sempervirens
CCTCCATCCCCATGCCTGTGCCTGTAACCCATCAATATCTGCCTCTGCAGTGGCAACTGGAATCTCTGGCCCCCACAACAGGACCTCTCGTGAGGACTGAGCAAACTCTGCTCTCCCTCGAGGTACATCCTATACCTCTCCATACTGTCTCAAAACCCGGTTTGGCAACTGCCACTCTATGATGTGCATATGGGACACTGTCTATCCCACTAAATACTGTGTCTGTCGACAATATGGCAAATGCTCGCCCTCATCTGACCACACCTCGCAGTCTAGGTATGGTCTCCATGTAAACTCCTGCATCAGGTCTATAGCATGTCTATAGTAGCCCGTGTCTCCAATGTGGTGCTGAGTGGTAGCTCCCGCATACCGAAAGGCGTAGGGCGCTCCCTGAGCTAGGTCTACTGTCACCGGTGGTCTAAAGATAGCAATATGTTCCCACGCCCATACCATCAGGAGCGTGGTACCGCAGCTCATCGACTATGCCTCTCTATAAGCAATGTCATGAAGGTGGAAGTATAGCATCCCTAGCACACACGAACCCCAAGCATATACAACTCGGCGCTCTAGCATGCCTACTAGCATCTCACCCCATCCCACAGGAAATCCATGACCTCGGCGGTCAGGCAGTACAATACCACCTATCAGTGTCGCCACTAGACAGTCTAACTGTCTATACCTCTAGGCCAACACCCGCCATCTGATCTCATAATCATCCACCCCTAGCTGTCTAACGTCAGCGTGGGGGTAGTATCTGCACATCTCCGCTATACCCCTCTGGGTATCATAGACCACTCGGGTCCCTCTAATCGGTAATCTCAGAATCCTGTACACGTCCTCCAATGTCACCGTAGCCTCTCCAGTCGGAAGGTGGAAGGAAGACATCTCAGAGTGCCACCGCTCGCAAAGTGCTGTCAGTAAACCCCGATTTTCCCTAATCTGGGGCATATCGGTCATGTGCAAGAAACCCAAATGCCATAAAGTCCGTCGCTCGGCCGGCCGTAGGCTGTCTCTAAATCGAAACATCGTAGGTCTCGACTCACGTGTGTAGATAGGGTCAAGAACAACCTGCAACAACATGCCTCATGTCAGCCTGAATCATTTACCCTAGTGAAAAATGAATGTTTTGGCATAAAATGCAAATGCGTCGTTATTTTGCAAATGCGTCATTTTTTAAACACATGCGTCGCTTTTATACAAATGCGGTCCACAAATTACAAGTGCGTCATTATTAATCAAATGTGGTTAATTATTATCAAATGCGTGCTAAAATCAACATTTGTGTTGCATAATCTCAAATGCGTATCAAAAGAAGCAAATGCGGCTACAACTATGCATATGCGTTTCAAATAATCACATGCGTAACAGAATAAACAAATACGTATCATAAAATTCACATGCGTAGCTAAATTTCAAATGCGTATCACAATGATCAAATGCGTAACACAAAAAACACATGCGGTTATTTTTTCTAAACTAGCCTAAATGGTTGGCGTTAAAATGCAAATGCGGCTTTTCGCAAGCAGATGCGTCGTTCACGCATACAGATGCGGTGCAAATTAAAATGTGACGCACAATTAAAAATGCAATAAATACCTTAAAAAGCGCGCAAATAGAAAATTTTCAAAAGACAAGTTTTAGGTCCATACCGGGGGGTCCGCGCCGGCTGGTCTCTGGAATGTCCTGATCTTGTAGGCACGATGATGGGTGGCTGGAACTGGAGACATCCTCGCTGAAATTCAGAGCAAAATTTTGAAATCTCTAAGCTGGGTGGGTGCAAATGAATAGTTTTTCACCCCAATTCCAATATATACCTAGGGCTTAGGTGGCATTTTCTTCCTACTGGCCGTGTAAACTTCCGTTTTCTCTCATCCCGTACCCGTCCCTCCCGTTTCTGAACCCAATTCCATCAACTGCATTGCATTTCTGCCTATCTACTGGACTAATTGGGCGCATTTCCAAATTTTTCTGAACATTTTGAAAATTTTTCAATTTTCCCGAGGGGGCATACCTTCACCTGTTCTAATCCGGAGCTTGACTGGGGCATATTTTCATTGATTTTCTTTGACACAACGCTTAAACGACATTGTATCAAAGAGGGGCAAATGTAGACACCAAAATCTGGTTATTAGCCTGTGACTTCTATATTCTTCATAATTCGTATTCTTCATGGTCATGATTAAATAATGTCAATTATTTAATTAATTCATCTTTTATTAATTCATCTATTAATTAAATAATCTCAATTATTTAATTAATTCACTTCTCTTTATTCTATCTAATTAATTAAATAAACGCTTGTTATTTAATTATGTTACTAATTAACCTTCTTCTTGTTAAATTAAATAAATCATTATTTAATTTACTCTTTATCATATTTCAACTATAATTAAATAAATTCATAATTTATTTAATTATTCATTTAAATCCCTTTCGTCACTTAATTAAATAAATCTTATTTATTTAATTATCCTTCGAATATTGAGTCTCTTGAATTAAATTCATTTTTTAATTCATTAAGTTTATTTTAACACATTCCTCTATATTTTAGATAATTATGTGAGTTATCTAAGTATTCACTTTTACTCAACTCGACATCTATTTTAATCGGTCAGTTAACTATTGATTTAATGTCTGAGTGGCGTCTTCGAGTAATCTCTTCGTCTAATCATGCAATCGTCCACTTCTAACTCAATTGCGTGTACATGCGGATTAATTAAATATTCTTATTTAATTAATTAAGTGTTATTATTGTCGTTCGAGCAGTTGCTTTTAATCAAATCTTCCATCTTTGTCATGCAAAGATATTTCTTATGTTTTGAGATGCGAGGCGAAGATTAAATCATTTATTTAATCTTTAATTCTATCGATTATCACGGATATGTCTAATCATCGGAAATCTCAATGGAGTGTTAATCTTTCAATCTTGGCCTGTCGTTCGAATAATCAATTTTCTATAAATTGATTTGTCATTCTTCATTCCAATCTCTCTCTCGAAATCTCTCTTGCGAATTTGATAACTTTGGAGAGCACTTTTGTCTTGAATCTTCGATATTTTGCTAATCACTATCTTAGGCTATACTTGCACGAATTACTTGAAAATCTGAGGGCAATTATACCATACAAGCAAAATGGAGAAGGGCAATCAAGATAATTCATGGAAATACGTTTGAAAATTGGTGAGATTGTTCTAGTTTTAATTACGTTTTACTTTCCCATGTTCTTTGTTGCTTAACGTATGAATTTGCATGTTAGATTTTAGTATTGTATTGCATGTGTGCTTCTAATCTTCTTTACGAGGGTGTGTCTATTGTACAGAAAGCCCTTATTTATTCGGTTCTATAAAAGGTTGTTTCCCTTATTTTTATTTTAAGTTCAAAATTTGTGGATGTCAGAAGAGCATAATTTTTTTTCAAGTTTTGTTCCTTTTTCTTGTTTTTTGAATCATTCTATTGTTAAACTTTGTACGCACGTAGAAATTGATTAATATCAGAGCCAATTAGATAGTTACCTATCTCATGAATCTTTTGTAGTTGGTTTTGTTAGTCCAGTCAAACAAGATTGTATGCTATGTCATTTAAGGGTGCATATAGAACCTACTCGATGTCCAAAAATGAAACCCATCTCTTTAAAAGCTCACACTATTTTATATGTAGTTGTGAAGAAATTTGGTGAAGTATAAATTGTTTTGCTCTATTTTAATTGATTCTTTGGGGCATGCATGAAGAATAACCGAGAAAATTTTTAATTTTTAGTATTTTTATGCTTTATTTTAGAGTAGATGTTTAAATTCTTGAAAATGTTCCAAAATTTGAATGAATGGAATTTGATTGAAAATATTTTTTTTCTATGAAATTGTTGAATGCTTAATGCTAAATCTACTTAAGTGATAGCAAAGAATTTGTGATGTTCATGGAATATTATTGTAAATATTTCAATTTCATGATGTTATTCTATGAATGAAGTGGAAATTTTGTGTGAAATGCTTATGATTCTTAACAAAACTAGAAATAACCGTAGTCCCTTTAAGATTAACAACATCACATCAAACCCAAGAGCGACCCTAGTGCAATCATGACTGGGTTATTAGAGACTTGGGATTGAACTAAAGCCAATATTTTCCTGTTAAAGCAAGATTTCCCTTTAGGTTGTCTTTGTTTCATATCTTTCAAGAAGGATAGGCTCTTTGCGGTCTTTTCTATGAAGAATTTATTTGCCCTATTTGATGCAAGTAAAATCATCGTCAAAAAGATGCGAGTGTAGAAAATTAGTGTGAAGCTTAATGCTAAGTTTCTGGATGCAATGAGCAGAAGGTGGACTCTATTATTCATGCATATTTGCAAGTGATTGTGGTGGAATTCTTTGTTGCATTGGTATCGTAGTCTCTTTGTATCTCTATGTTAGTGAGCCCTTTGGGTTGTTAGCCCTATTAGATAGTGAATCCTTATTTTAGGCAATGAGCCTTATTTCTAGTAGTGAGCCTCTTGTAATCTTCTTTCCTTTCTTTTCTTTCTCATATCTTTGTTTATTCCTTTTAGCTCTTTCCAGACACTTTGTAGCATAACGACCTATTTCTCCACAACTAAAGCATTTAAAGAGAAACTTACCTTCATACTTACCAAAGCCTTGCAACATGAGCATGAAGTGTGGGTGGTTTGAATTGGTTGTTCCTGTGTTGTCATTGATGTCAACATGATGACAACTATATGAGAAGTTTACTTGGTTTACCAAAAGCTTTTCTCTACTAGCAATGTTCTTTTGTGATGAGCCAATGTATTGGTATTTGAGTCCGGAATTCACCACAAGAATAGATATGACTCTAATATCCTAACCATGTTATCATGTCTCACTCAGACAACTATATCCTAGATCTTGAGAAGTTTTGGGTTGTGAGCAGAAAGTTATCTTTGACAGAGTTCAACACTGTATTTTACTATTGTTCCTTGCTTGGAATATCTATGTGGGACACTCCGCATTCTCTTAAGGACACCATTCTTATGTTGTGGTTTTATTAGCAGTCTCTATGATGATAGTATGATAAGAAATTATTGTGGTCTTAGTCCAAAAGGTGTTTGCTTTGAGGATTGTCTGTTGGTTTGGAGATTCTATTAATTATGTTCTAGTCTTGGCCGACCTAATGTATGTGATTCACTATGGAGACTAGTTATGATTTATGGATGTTAGACAACTTGGTATAATTTACTACATGGATAAAATGTTTTAAATTATATATGGTGTCAACAAGAGTGTTTTGATTATTTTTGTTTTCATCTAATTAGGCTAACCTAATTGATGAATAAGATATAATTGTATATATATAAGATTCCTTGAAGGGAAAAAGGTGTGTGAAGTGAGTGGGTGTACAAGTGTGGAAGAAAGGTAAAAGAGGATCTAAGCCTAAATATTTTATCAGTTGAGGATCAAAGCAGATTTTTTGAGTGACTGTTGTGTGAGGTAGTACTTTATATTATGAGCTTCATTGGAACCGAACCATGCACACTGAAGGTGTATTCTATTAGTTCAAATCTTTTGGCAGTGAGCCACAATCTTTGTATCTTGGTTTTTAGCCATCTTTTGTATTTAGGCAGTGAACCTTTTTCAAGGATAGTGAGTCCTAACAGTGAGCCTTGTAATATCTTGTATTTGAATATAATATATTGTGAGTTAACCCTCACCGTGGTTTTTCCCTTTTTGGGTTTTCCAAGTAAAAATCCTATTGTTCATGTGTATGGTTGCATTGATTTGTTTCTATGTTCTCTTTCGTTGATTCAATCAGAATTGTGTTAATGGTTAGATGGATTTTATTTTAATGGTTTTATGGAATACTGATTCACCCCACCACCTCTCAATATTTTGGATGTTCAAGACTGACAACTAGGCTTAATGAGGTATGCAAGTAGCAATCACTCATGAAGTTGAGAAAGGGAGAAAACTCATTAGAAAAAAAGTACCCCCAAAAGTGATAAAATAAAGTGAAGAGGACTAGTAAGCACCCATAAAGATGGTGTTGCTACTAAAGTATATCAAACCAGGTAAGAAGAGCTCATAAATGAATGAACTTGCTCTTAGTAAAAGATTTGGTGAAAATATTAACAACATTATTTGGATTTTAAAAAGAATACGTCAATTATTTGACCATAAATAACCTCCCAAAATTAATGCACATAAATCCCTCTCTATTTCATCTATTGATGCTAGATTAGATTCATGCATATCTAGATGGTATTTTAGTTGTCACAATAGATGACTATGAGGTGCTTGAGTGGAATTTCAAACTTGGTGAGAATATCCTAAATCCAAAGAGCCTCAATAGTTGTATTAAACTCTCATGCACTCTACCTCTATGGATGATAAAGCAATAGCATTTTTCTTTTTTCTAGAACAATTAATAGTACCAAAACCAAGTGATAAATTATAACTTGAAGTGGACATATAATTCTAAGTATCACCAACCCAATTCAAATTTTTATATCTAGCCAAGCTAATATTTGTGTCAAATCAATAATAAATCCCAAATCTAAGAGTTCCTTGAAGAGAGTGAAGGATCATCTTAGTTTCATTGTAGTGTATCTCATGAGGCTCATATGTGACTCTCAAAACCATGCATACTACATATGAAATATTAGGCTTGGTATGTATAAGCTAGATAAGAATACCAATAATTTGTCAATACAAAGTGGAATTGAATGATGGTGTAGTAAAATTAGCCTCAAAATTGACTCCAAATAGAAAATGAGTCAAAGATGGCTTACAACTAGTTGTGTGAAATTAAGAAAGCAGATCAAGAGTATATTTGGGCTATGCAAGAGTGATATGTATTTCAAACTATGAAATCTCAATACCAAGGAATTTTAATACAACAAAAAAAAAAAAAAAATCTAAAATATATGTTGTAGAGCTAAATTCATTTCTGCAATAGTGGATGAAGAGCTCTTGGTGATAAAAAGATCAACGACATAAATTAATAGTATTAATAATGAATCATCTTGTGACAATAGATATAATGTATAAGGATCTAGGTAGCTCCAATAAAAACTTGAAGATAAGAGGAAGGAATCCATTTTGGTATACCAAGCCCAAGGGGCCTACTTGAGGTCATAGAGGAATTTCCTAAGTCTAAAAACCTTAGAGGTTGTTCCATGTAGATATCCTCCTCAAGGTTTCCATGATGAAAGGTACTCTTCAAATCCATTTGGTTGGAATCCCAACAATCTGTAATGAAAATAGTAAGTGTGAGGTAGATTGAATTCATCTTGTCCATGGGTGCAAAGGTCTTTATGTATTCAATGCTAGAAACTTACGAAAATCCCTTGGTAACCAAACATACTTCATACTTATGTAGTCAGTGCTAGCAACTTGCAAAAATCCCTTGGTAACCAAACATACTTCATACTTATCAATTGACCCATTTGCATAAAAATTGGTTTGAAATATCCACCTATATTGAACCATGCTCCTTTCCTTTAAGAAGTGAAGACAAACCACAAGTGTGATTTCTCATTAAGGAATCATATTCCTAACACATATCACTATCCCAGTTAGGTATGTTTGATATCTCTTTGAATTTTTGTGATCTAAGACTAAGGAAAAGAAAGCATTGCTCCCACTTTGATAGTTTGACCATGTAATTTTATCACATTCTAGATTACCTACATAATTACCTAAATGATGAAGTGTTTATCTAGCCCAAACAGGGTGAAAAGTGAGAGGGTTTGAAGTGGGTGAGCCGAGTGTTGAAACATCATTTTCCAAAACATGTGTACAAGTAGATGAATATGAATCCCCATCACTACCCTCATTGTCAAAACTAGAAGAAGAAGAATAATAATAAGAATAAGAAGAAGAATCTACCTCAAGAATATGTTTGAGATGGTCTGGGTCATTAGAAGAATCATTAAAAATAAGTGAGACCATAATATAAGGATAAATTTTAAGTGAAGAGTTGGTAAGAATCTCTTGAAAATTAATGCTCATCTCAATGAAAACTCATGTGTGGTTAGGTGGAGTAGGTGATGACCTTTCAAACTATGTAGATAGTCTACAAGGATGAAAGGTTGGGACTCTAGTTTCACTATATTGTTATTCTACTTCAATATACTTTTCATGACTAAAGATTTGAAGACCTTGGAGTTGTCAATTAATGGTTTCCCACCTATCCAAGCTTCAAAGAGAGTGTTTCCCTTTAAGGATTTATGAAGAACCTAATTATGTATGTAATAAGCATAGTTGATTGCTTCTACTCAATAGTATGGTGTAAGGCCCTTGATGTGTATTATACAATTATCCATCTCTTCTAATGATATGCTATTATATTCTACAACACCATTTTATTGGGGATTATAAGGAACTATGCATTACAAGTCTATGCCCTTTGTTATATAAAATTTCTCAAACTTGTATTTGACATACTCGCCCCATTATTTTTTAAAATAATGTTGTTGGCTTTCACTGACTATTTTTCAAAGAGAGCCTTGAAGTCTCATTTTTTTTAAGTCTTTAGATTTTTTTCAAAGGAATTGGACCCATGTGATAAGTAATCCATGAAAGTGAGAGTATCCCTTGACATAGTGAAATATGGATGGGAAAATTCCCATAATACATCATTTTGAACAAGCTTCAAAACTTGTGTATCCATCAATAATTTTATTATGTAAAAATTCTCTTTAGGATGCTTCCCAATAGTACAACCCTCACAAATAACATTAGTGAGTCTAGCTCTATGAAACCATGTGACCATATCCTACTATCTAAGCTGCTCAAGGTAGTGGTAATTAAGGTGGAAAAAATGCTCATAGCATAATTTGTTAACTTTGTTTGAATGAGTAAGAAATGTTGTAGGAGAAAAATAAAGTGCAAAGTATGATGATATGTATAACCTAACATGGCGATCTTCCCCTCCCAAAGTTAATTTTTTTTTGGTTTGTAACTATTTAATCTCAATTGAGTTTGGAGAAAAATGAACCATCACACCCTTCCCTATGTGGGTAATCTAATACATTGATAGGAGATTAGATAAAAGAGAAAGTTCAGTTAAAATAATTTTAAATTTTCCACCTTCAACTTCAACAAACCCTCCCTGCAACTATTTCTAGATCACCCAATGTGATAAAATATTGTTGTAAAGGTGGTTGTCATTGCACCAAAAGATCGGCCTATTAATGTCTGATACAACCACTAGAGTTAACGAGTCTACGAGAGGTGGTTAAACCTTTTCATGAACCCAAGAATTGGATTGCATAGTACAAGGAGACCAAGGGTGAACACCTTGCAACAATCCCCCTAGTACAAGCGAGGGGTTTGAACACATGACCCAGGCTTTGATACCAATTGTTGCAAATATGGTTGTGGTTACACAAAAAGATCAACTTGTTAATGCCCGTTATAACCACCAAAGTTAATGAATCCATGGGAAGAAAATAAGCCATGTCATGAACCCAAGCAATGCATTGTACAACACAAGGAGACTAAGGGCACACACCTTGCAAAAAATATGGAGCTATTGATGATGATATAGTGGGTTGAAACTAGAGCTTGGCCCTTAGATTTATCTTTATGTTTTTCCTTTGGCTTGGTATATTCTTGAGTTGATGAAGATTGTTTGATAGATTGACAAACCTCAATGTGGGGATTCTCAAGAAGATGTGAGAGATGGTCAATTTGTTTCTTCATACATTTTTTCTCATCATGCCAAAGTTTCTTGCAATATGAACACTTAACTTTTTCTTTCTTAGGTTACCCTTTATTTGAAGAAGTTTTAGTGTTGATTTTGGAGGACTTTATTTCTATTATTTCTTAGTCTCTTTATCCTTTTGAGTTATCTATTTCTTCCATTTTTTTGAACCATATTATTTCTAATTCCTAATAATATGGGCTTGAGGTTTTATAAACTTCAATTTTTGGGAATGTGTCTACAAGTGGTGGTGAGGGTTTCATTGAGTTTCATGCAAGGACACACATGGATTAAAAATAGCTATAAACTATTAAGGGTTTGCATGTTTTTACCTTTGTACACTTACCCTACCTTGCAATTATTCCTCTTTTTGTTGCTTATTTGTAATTATTTTGTCCGTTGAATGGTTTCCATACATTTTTTTCTTCTTGTATGTTTATCATTAGTTGGTAGTGTTTTCTCGTATCACCATCCTTCAGGAGTGAGGAGGTGCTAGTTAGTAATGGAGATAGATGTACTAGTGAAAGGGGATCCACTTGATGGCTATAGGTATCCTTTAGATCTTTTAGGTGCAATAACTAACAATGATGAAGGGAAAAGGAAAACCTTTAAAGAAATTCTGGTGGGTTTTGATCGCTTTCCGATTCCAAAGAATGCAATTTTTTTTCAAAATTCATAATGGGACGGAATGTGAACTCCAAGGTTTTGAAGATAGAAATTGTAAGTCCCCCATTCCTACCACCAAAAAATGGTTCCTCTCTCCTAATCCTAAAATGAAAGAAGCCATTGTGAAAGAAGAAACTATGCTTTAAGAAAGGTGGTTGTGTTCTTTGCGGCCTTAGATTGTAATAAAATTCAAACAAGAAAGTACCTTGATGAATGGTTTAACAATGTTTAGCATAGAAAATTTGATATTTAGTTATCTTTTTTTTAGAATGCTACAAAAAGGTTTGTTTATAATATTTCTTAAAGATCACGATATGAAAACTAAAATGTTGGATAAACAATATTGGAAAGTTGGGAATTATGTGTTTAGGGCTTGGTCACCAATACACTAAATGATGAATTTCTTGAGCTACCCTAACCAAGGTGGATGATGACCAAGAATATACCCCGTCAAATTTGAGCTTTTTTACCCAAGCTTTTGTCTCCAATTGGAAAAAAATTTAGACTAAAAGAAACCAATGCGACTATAATGAGCACAGATGCAAGGCTTCTTGTGGCCTTAATTTTAGGTGTAGATATTTCAAAAGAATTATTTATTGAGTTGGATGGGGAATTAATAACCATTAAATTGGATTTATTAGGTGGATTAAATGCCTACTTCCTCTATAAAAAGGAAGGGCATATTAGGAGAAATTGTCCCTTCCTAAAAAAGAGAATACCTAAAAATAGTCATAAATCTACAAACCAGAGGGAGGATAGAATTGTCCCAAATGTAAATAATCTAGATATCCAAGCTTCTATTGGGGAAAAAATATTAATAGTGAAAACCATAACTCTAATATTAACAACTATAATATTTTTAGTGTCTTT
This sequence comes from Sequoia sempervirens, assembly GCA_007258455.2. Lineage (NCBI taxonomy): Eukaryota > Viridiplantae > Streptophyta > Pinopsida > Cupressales > Cupressaceae > Sequoia > Sequoia sempervirens. The sequence continues at coordinate 11,207 of VDFB02289551.1, forward strand.
GTGACTTCGTATTTAGGTTTCGAGAAATCTCCAAAAAATAGGGGTGTTGAGGTTATGAATAGCTTGAATTTAGAACCCCCCTCTAAATCAAGACTAGTAATTCCTTGTGTGACCCCAAAAGCCTCTAAGTTAATTGAATCTTAGAGTGGCAATGGTCATTCGGGTCATAAGAAACATGCACAAGAATTGGTATTAGAAACAATTAAACAAATAATTTTGGAAGAAAAGAACAAGCAAAAAACAAATCAAGTTTTTAGGTTTGAGGAAGATGTTTCCTACAATAAATGTTTAAAATTTAGTGTAGAGGAGGATTCTGATCTCCAAGGGATCTTTAAGGCAGATCCTTACTCATCCTCCATGAGTAGGAAGGTTGTGCATTCTTTAATAAAAAATGATAAGTATCCTTTAGATTCTATAGAGGAGACACTTGAGGAGAAAAGTCTTGAAACTAAAAAAAGTAATTAGAATCAAGTGGAAATCTACTTTGATATAACAATTCCAATAATTCAAATTTTGTTGAAATGGTCTCCGACACCAATGTCTTCAAGCCATGTGACAACTCAAGATATGAGGATGTGCATGACGAAAGTGTATACTTGTACAAAGTGTCGACAAATAAATTATTGTCTTCCCACAATATCGACACCTCAATTGAGTCAAATATAGAAAATAATTTTTTTGGATATCCCTTTCAATAGCCTTTTAAAGAATCTGGATAATATTTTGAGGATTAATCCATCCATAATCTTAAAAATGATTAGAGAGGCTCAGATAAATCTGAAGAATTCTCTGAGAAACCAAATAAATTTGTGCAAAGGAAGAGGCAATATAGAAAAAGAGAAAGGGGTCCCTACCATAAAAGTCATAACAAACTAAAAGAAGAAGATTTACCTAAATGTTTTGATACTTTTAAGAATAGATCAGCTGAGCCTCATAACACGGTTGATGATGTAACGCCCCACCGTGTGAACCCCAAAGGACAATTAAACAATAATTATAGCTCAAATTTTTTATTTTTTATTTTAAAGATAACATAACATACATATAATACACATTAAGTCATGACATGAATTTCATTTAAGTAGATTCACTAACACATACATCCCTTGGGGTACACGAGGAGTCATTACGAGACTTAGATCCACACAACTACAATAAAGAATAAAATCCAAAGATATAATCCATAACAAAGTAAACATTAACAAAAGTAACACATACATGAAAATTCATTGATAAGAAACCATCTATGAACATAAATACAACATATACATGAATAACTTAACACATTGAATAACAACTGCCATGGCCAAAATCCACACTGAGTTTAACATTACATTACAATACAATGTTTAAGAAGTACAATGATACAAAAGTGTTTCCAATCATGAATGGAAACCATACAACAAGATAACATGATGCACAATATCATAACTGGCTCCAAGACAGATACAACTCTGGAGTCACTACAACAACACCAATCCACACCTCTCGATCCTCAACTGGGGACCCAATGGGGTGCTTAGCATGTTCCACCCGACCATGTGGGATAGAAGACCCACCCCCCGTGCCAAGGAGCTGAAAAGAAGAGTCCTCAACCAAGAACATCCAAACAGGGAACCACAAGACTCAACATCATACAAAAGTATCATAAAACTCAAGGATTACAATGAAAAAATCAACAACGTCCAAGAGTCAACATAATAACTTAAAATCATAAATTTCATCACATAAATCAAAGCGATGACTAGCAAACAAGTAACCAAAGGATGATCATGAAACACTTCCAAGTCAAACTAAATTAATAAACATAATACAATTCCAAATTGCAACAATACAATAACATCATATCACAGTACCATAAGAGTACAAGGTCATAAGTCAAATACCAATGAGATCATACAAGACCACAAAGTACACCAAAGATGTATCAAGGCAATACTCCAAAAATCAATATAAGACCATTCAACCACAATCTAAACCAACTCCCATAACATACTTCTAGAGGAACACAATAAAGTAAAACAGTTGGACAACTAGGGGAGAGTGTCATCGCATAGTCCTACATGGGCTGTCCTGTGCTCTTCCTCCCAACTGGAGGCGCCAGTCCCATCTATGGCTGTCCTGTGCCCTTCCTCCCAACTGGAGGCGCCGGTCCATAGGGTGACTCATGCAGAGCCGTAAACCTCTCGTGAAGACAAGGTCACTATCTTGCCAACCACGGCCTTCTCAGCCTTCCATTAGTCTACGGAAGCACTATTGAAGATGAGGCATTCATTTTTAAATCTTATAATGATATTACTACCCAACCCTCCTAAGTTAATTATTAGGTTTTCACTTGATTACTAACTCACTCGTGGGTTATCCTGTGCCCTTCCCCTTAAACAGGGCGCCGGACCCCACGAGGAGCCACTCTCCCTAGAGACCCAACAACATAAAAACCAAGGGTTGTACCATCATTATTTGACAAAGAATCACAACATAAAAGCATGTGAGGCATTACCCATCTCGCTATAAATACATAATCAAAGTCTCAACAATTCCCATACAACCCTTTTAAAATCATGAAACCAAAACACTTGCCACATCAAGGGCACATAAAGAGAGAGAACATCAATTATCAATCATCTCAAGCCTCTGGAAGCCAAAATAATGAAAACCCACAAATGAGGGTAAAATGAAGCATCAAGAGTTTTTCTCCAATAATTCCAACACAAGGATAAAATTTCCTCAAATATGAGAGTAACTCAGAAAAGCCATAAAAAGGAAAGATTCATCATGACCCACCCACAAATCAACAATGGTGTCACCTCAAATAGGAAAACACAAAAGAAAATCAACCTTTAATTCAACCAAATCACTTAATAATACCAAAAGTCACCAACTAGGCATTCCATGGGAGACCTCAATTTTCTCCTCACAAGAATCCCTTAGAGTGGTACGTAAATCATCATCATAAAAATCATAAATTAAATGAGAGAAAATTCCCTACTCAAAATCAACTCACGAAAAGTCACATTAAAAGGATCTATTCAAATACAATATATACATTCATTCAATAAGAAGTAACAAAAAAGAACATTATTTTAAAGATCAATCATTTCCAACATTTAAGGATAGCACAATATTGTGAAGTGATGACATAATCTGATGTTTTTAAGCCATAAGACACTAATCACAGGTATTAAAACAACATATTCCAATTCACACATTATACTGATACTATTAAATAACAACAATCTCCATTCCTAATTCTGTCGCTCTCTTATTTTCCAAGATTACTTAATTCCTTTATAAGTCAATAACTTTACGATGATATTATTCGAGAACTTCCTTAATATTACTTCATTAAACATTTAATCCATTTAACCATTCTCTTTCTTCTATTTAAATTACTTGTTGCACCTAATTTTGACTACACTTTACATAATTATTTTTCGAAACATTTCCTTTTAAAATAACCATTCAAAAACATAACTTAAACCCATTAAATTATCTAAGAAGGAAAAACGTATTCTTTCATTAAAACACTATATATATATTTTTTCTTTTAAACTTAATTTACTTTAATTCACTCATTTGACTAAATCTCTATAAGAGTAAGTACCTATTTATTCCAAATTAATTCACATTAAGATTTACAAAAGTAACCTTAACCTCCTTATTTAATCAATTATAAAACAAAGTGAGAACACAATAACCTAACCCACTATATAAACAATTATCACGAAAGAATACCATACATCCGTTAAATGGCTTAAAGGATTTCAACAATGATGAAAATTATCTAATTGAAGAAAAAGTCCTCCAACTACCTAACGCAATAGGATCAACTCGTAACTGAATCTACTTGTCTAAAATAAAATGAAATCAACCATTTAAACTTTAAATAATATAAATTAGCAAGACTAGCCTTCGTTTAAATTTTTAAAACAAATAAATAAGTGAAACATTTCCTTCTCAATTATTCTACGCTTTAAATATGTCTTTATAACGGATAAGAAAACAAAGGTTCTTTTTAGATAATATACTTACCTATTCAAACAAATTACCTTACAACATAGATATATCAGACATTACTTCCATTTATGATCAATCATCTCAGCTCAAACAGGATGACAATGAAATCAGAGAGGCTATTTAATTTACTGCAACTTGTAAGTCTAAAATTTGCAGCTGTGAAAGGTGGTCAATGGTTTCAGGGAGGCTATTTAATTTTGTACAACGCCTCAACTCTAGATGCTGTAACTAAGGCAGGTTGCCAAGCATATTAAAAAGTGAATATTGGAATTTGGAAATATCGCCATCTACTTGCATTATTATCAAATCTCAAATGTTACCCACAAGACGGAAAGGAAGGAGGAAGGTGAGGAGCAAATACGTGACTTAAGAGTAGGAGGAATAATGTGCAACATTTGCTGTTTTGAACCAGACTCATAACAGTTTAGAGCCAAGTTTCTAGAGACGCGCCCAAGTTGAAGTTGGAAATTAAATTTCACCATGACCACGGGTGAGCTCTCTATTATGCTAGTATAATGAAAATATTTCATTTCCATGTGTAGGGACTGCGAAAAATTGATAATGGAATCAGAGAGATTATTGTAAACATTTAAAATTCCTATTATATTTCAAAAGGGCACGGCTGAGACAGGTTAACAGTGAAATCAGAGAAATTATTAAATGTACTAAGTCTAAAAGTTGCAGCTGTGATGGGATACAGTGATTGCAGGTTAAGCATGAATCAGATTAAAAAGGAGAACTTAAGAAACGTTCAGACACAATGAATGGAACAGCGTAAATAGATGTTAAATCATGCAATGCAATGAATACCAAGAACTCTCTCTACATAACCATACACATGCAAGGTACTTAGGTAGAGCATAATAGCTGATGAAAAGAGGAATACAATACTTGAATATACAATTGACCAGGCCGAACCGTGAAGACTGAGTATTGGGAGAGACAACTCTAATTTGGAATGCTGAATTAGATTTACACCTTCACGAGCCCAATAAAATAAAAGCCAGAGAAAACAAGAATGGGTCGAGAGGAAAGAAAGGCTTCTTTGGGGAAAGTATGCTAGAAGATAGAAGGACATGACTCTGAGAATCATGCTTCAAAACTTGGTCAGCTCAGAATAACACATTAGAGATAAACACATACCCGAGTTTCTACTCTATATAAAGCACTATTGTGGCTTTCACAATATTCCTAATATTGAACCATCCATTCATACAAGGAAAATCAATGCAGAAGAATTATGATACAAAAATTCTTAAGTAATATCTATATTACTACCACCAGTGATATCAAACAACATACCTTGGTTGTTTTCCTCAAGTCCTAAATCCCATCGTGATGCTCCATTGCTGCACACCAGCTACCTATTCCGTAGAAGGAGCTATGGAACTATCTCTCTCTCCCCTCCTCCATCTCCAGTTACCATTCATGAACGTGATGGTTGGTATTCCAGATTTGCACAAGATGACTTACTGTTGAAGCTGTGGGATAAGATCAAACTATGAGCATCTTTCCTCCCCCCATTTTTTTTGAATAATTCTTGTTTATAATTGATTCATGGTGTCTTTTCCACTCCCCTCAGAGAACCGTTCAACTTCCACAATCATTTATTTATTTATTTAGCAATAAACAATTCTTTTTCCATTTTTTTTCAATTGATTTCTTTGCTTTAATCTTTATTCAAACTTGAGTTCCAATTTTAAATATTTTATCTATGATAATATTTTCTCAATTTTAAATTTCTTAATTAAATTCACTTATTAAACAATAATTATTTTTATTAAATTCATTTACTTACAATTTCTTTCATCTTAAAATAAGAAATTTTCACTGATAATACAATTAATATTTATTATTAAATCTAGCTCTTTAATTGATCCCAAACCAAATCAAGTGACCTTAAAAATTAGATTAATTTGATAAATTACTTCTAGTCATAAGATTAGTGATATTGTCTAATATAAAAATCAAATTAAATGATGCAATCCAAAATTCCTCATGACCTAGCAAATTACCAACCACAAGTAACAAGCGAAAATGACATGGTCACCAAACAACCAACTTCCTAAATTTCAAGAATGACCAAAATGGAGGGGCATTATAGATGATGCATCTTAATTGCATAAGCTAGAATATTAGGGGACTAGAATCCCCTGATAGAAAATACATGTTAATAAGATATTAAATTTGTAAAATAACAAAGTCGATGTTATCCTCTTACAAGAAGTAAAATCTACTAATCTCACTTTGGAAAAAACCCTAAAATTATTATGTAAAGGTGTTTCTCATTTCTCCAATCATGATAAAGGGAAGGTTATTGTGGCTATTCTATTATCCAATGGATGGGCTAACTATGTGACTAAGTTTGGTGTCTCTCCTTGCAATAGGGCAGTGTGGGTTGTCATAGATAAAGATAACCATAAGTTTGATTTATGATCTATCTATGCTTCCAATGGCTACATGGAAATAATTAGCTTGTGGAAATGGCTCAATGATCTGCCTAATGTTCCTTGGCTTATAGAGGGATATTTCAACATGATAGAAAATGACCAAGACAAAATTGGGGCTTTAGACATAGATTGGAAGGGAAATGAGAAGAATTTTTGGGAAAAGTGAAATCTAACTTAAAGCTTTATGACCCCCTAGAAGGGGGAAAAAGGAAATTTAAATCAATTTGGTTTACATGGTGCAATTCACAAAAAGGAAATAAAAGGATCTACTATCAGCTAGACAGATTCTATGCAAATAGGGAATTACCCTTCTTTGGAGAAATAGAGGAAGAAACAAAAGTAAAGGTCTATTTGTGCACACTCTTAGATCACCATCTGATTAGTTCAAAAATCTTAATAGCTAAGTAAAGTAGTGAGGAAAACACTAGGGGACAAAAAATCATCTTAACCTCCAACGTTTTGAAAGATGACGATTACAATAATAATATCTTTACTTTAAGAGAAATTAATAAATGGTTGCTTAAAAATGACTCTCAAATTGAAAAATATCTAACAAAAATGTTAAAACCTAAGCTAACTTCTTCCAAACTGTGGGTAAAAAATAGAAAAGGATCCCAGAAAGGAGGAAAAATTCATCGTGGAAAATCTAATCAACCTAGAAAATAGCCTTCAAGACAATCCTAAGAAAATAGAGTTGAATGAGGAATTAACTCTTTGCAAGAATTATTTAAGAAGTTTGCAAACTACAAAAATTTAGGGTCAAGGAAGGAGGGAAAAATTAAACTAGCTAAGGGGGATAAATGCTATTTTTTTTCTCTAATTACATTAAATAAAAAGTATAAATGAGAAAATTGAATGTGTATGGGATGGAGACAACCTAATCTCTAACCTTAAAGATGTACTAAATCAGTTTAGCCTCTTTTATAAAAATTTTTTAATCTCATAAGACCAAGGTGACCACTCACTTAAAGCTAGGAGTTATTGTAAAAGATTGATTCCCAAGTTAATTAAAGAAGAAATGATCCTCACTTTGAGAAAATAAATAACAAAAGATGAAATTGAATTCACAATTCAAAATTTTAGCAATGATAAATCTCTAAGTCTTGATGGACTCCCTATTGAATTTTATAAAATGAATATAAATTAGATATTTGGAGTTATTGCTTATATATAATGAAGCTATAGCTAAAGGCTCTTTGGGAAAAGAGATAAACAAGGGTATAATTAAATTGATTCCAAAATATGGGGACACAAAATTGATCAAAAACTGGAGGCCAATAGTTATCCTCAATGTGTCTTACAAGATCCTTGCAAAAAAATAGCATTAAGATTCAAAGATATTCTCCATGTAATAATAAAATATACACAAACTGGATTCATTAAAGAAAAGGCATCCTTGAAAACCTTATCATAAGTTGGGAAGCAATGGATTGGGCAATAACAACAAATCAAAATGTTGAAATGCTTCTCTTGGACTTTGAAAAGGAATATGAGAGAATTGAGTGGCCATTCTTGATAGAGGCCCTTGATGCCTTTGGGTTCCACGAAGAATATTTTAAAATGGTGAATGCTCTTCGACAGTATGCAAATGTGCAAATTGATGTGAATGGGAACCTATCCCAACCCATTTATCTCTAAAGGTCAATAAGACAAGGATACCCTCTAGCCACTACATTATTTGTGATTGCTTTTGATTACATTCTTAGAGATGACTTAGGTGGTCCCAAATTTAAAGTTGTAAATCTACCTAACAATCAAGAGTTAATTAACATCCACTTTGTGGATGATGCCTCTATGTTTGTAGACTTAGATAAGGAAAACATAAATTTCCTAATGTAGAAATTGAACCTCTTATGTGAGGCTTCTGGTACAAAGATATCTAAAAATAAGTCAACAATGTTGAGCTGGAATGACACCCCACCAAACTAGTTTACTTGATATGAAATTCAATGGGGGGCCCAAATAAGAAAATAAAATACCTGGTTATCTCGTTTGTAGTTAGCCCTATCTTAAAATAAATGTGGAATTGGATCAGTACTAAAGTGAAAAGGAAATTGATAATTGAAATAAATTGTACTTATCCTCAAGGTTGAGAGAATCCAAGTGTGCCAAAAAATTCTCTCATCATATACAATTTATTATTCCTCACTTTGGCTCCATTATCTTCAAAACCATTTGGAAGGCTTAGGAACAAGTAAGGAACCTAATAACAAACAATGATAACAAAATTTTTACTAAAAAATCAATTTGGTGGAATATTTTTCACAAAAATAAGCCTCTTACCTTATTACAAGGCTGCTCATCCAAATCTTTGGTGAAAAAAAGGAATCATTTCTTTCAAAGACATTTTGTGTTATGGGGATCTTAAAACATGGTCCACTCTAAGTAAGGAGTATGATATCCCCCAAACACAATGGGGAACATACTCTTTATTAAGAGAATTGTGTAAAAGGCTATTATTTGAAAATAACATCTTAGACTACTGCACTTCTAATTTCTGTGGAAAACTAACTAGTTGCAAATGGAAAGATGGTATGGTATTTTATAAAAGGAATGCTAAAAATTCATATAACATGTGTAATTAAAAAGATATTATAGAATCTATAAACATTTGTTGGTAGATGAATGACACTCAAACAAGTTGGAAAAAAGATTTTAATTGGATATGGAATGTGGTCTTGGAACTCAAAAAGGCTTATTTTAGATGGCTACTACTCTTGAAAAAGCTATCGTGGTCATCATATAATGTATGTACAAAATTATGTGACTTATATAGAAAGACTAACATATTGAGTAGATCTTTTTTTAATTTTTTTTTGCTATAGAGATATGGCTAATGTTTTGTGGTGAGTTATGTGATTCAGGCAACATAGGATAGCTTAAAAAACATGAAATCATTATGAGTAAAATTGAAGGTTTGGATAAATATTCTAGTTTATTTTGGCTTATTCTTTCTACTAAAATCCTTTGGATGATTTGGAAAAGTAGGAACGAGGAAAAATTTCAAGGTAGGGTGAGGGTACTTACTGAGTCTAATAAAAAAATTCATCTTTCACAATCTCTTTCTGTAGGTTACTTTGGCATTGGAGGTGTCCAAGGACAAATTTAAAAATATGGTCAAAGGTGAAAAGGTAGAGATAAAAGAGGATGAAGTTAAATATGTAAGGACCTGATAACACAGTTCAATCTTTCATTCAAAAATGAGTTCAAGGCATTTCAAGACTTTTATAACAAAAAATCAAAGTAAATTGATATACGTAGTTTAATCTACTTCCACACCTCTTTTTGGGATGTAAATTATTACTATATGTAGTTGTAGTTGTATAGTATACTAAGATAGAATAACTTGATACTTCAGATTAGATAAACAACCATAATGTTGTTTTAAATATGTAATAGTTCCTTTTTGATATATATAAACTATCTTCAATCTAAAAAAAATCAATTTTCCCATCTAAATCAACTTATCCTACTACCTAGTCAAGTCAATAATGAATATATCTAGAGAAGACTTCTTCCATGTGGTTACAAGAGCTCATTTGGTGGAGTAGAAAGTATATACAAACACATAATAGTAAGGACCTAATTTGGAGAGTATGGAAAGAACTAGTTGATACTCTTTTCTCTCTATTCCACATTATTTTAACTACAACCTTAGTGATTTAAATTTAGTAAAGAAGTCCTATAAGGTGTCAAAGGAATTGGGGTTCAAACTTATGAGCTCATTCTCTAACTTATGAAATTTCATTTCATTTATCTTCCCAAAAAAATTCTTTAATGTAAGCCAAACTTCATTAGGTGTATTCAAGGATTCTAGATGAAAGAGGAGTTTGGAGATACATTAAGAAACCAAAAATCCTAAGTCTTGATCACATTTGTTAAACCACTTTTCTTTATCTTCCTCAATAGCAAGTTCTTTCTCAATGCTCATTATTACCCTATACAAGCCTTTATTTTCTAGTATAAGTTCTACTTTTGGTTTCCAATAATGATAGTTAAAGGATGTTAATGGTGTGACAATATAATTTGAATCTATGCTTGAAAATAAATTATTGTAGAAATGAATTACAAAAGGAAAGTAGGAAGTGCACATGACATAATACACAACATCCCCTTTATTTAGTATTAGATTCCCTAATATTTTTTCACTTTATATGTTTAGTACATAGACAAGTCCAATGGAATAAAAAATGTACTTTATAATTTTAGTGTGATATTATTTCTAAAGGATCAGACATAAAAAAGAATCACTTTAAAAAAATAGCATTCAATTTCAAGTTTCCAATCAAAAGTTACAATAATTTCAGTATTTCTTTATGTTGCATATTTCAATTACACTTCAAAAAATTAAAAAATGCCTATGCAAGTGATAAATTGAGAGGGGGATAAATTTAAACCATCACTATTAGGAATAATAGTTTTAGTCCTCATACGACCATACTATGTGACTAGGTGCTAAGCTCTTGGTGATTTCTCCTCCTCATTTCTTGCTAATGTAACACAAGTGTAAATGTTGACCTCAACAAATCTCAAGCTACTATGAATAGAGATTCTTGTTGCCGATTTAATTTGATGGGTGTGTGGTCACCAATAGTCTAGTCATAAATACTAATAGGTATAGGTAAAGACTGTGATGTATATCGTGCTTCCTTTGTAGTCAATTTGTGGCCTCTTCAAACCAAACTACCCCCTCAAACATAAATTTATGCTAAATCATAGCCTAGAAAATATGAAAGTGTAGGTTTATGTTGGATTGTGGCCTACAAATCAGCCTATCACATCCTCCATATCAATCATTAAATTATTGGTTTATTATGACCTCCACAAAAGCTACTGGGAGATCACACTTGACATCCACTTCAAATCCAAATTGAGATCATAGACCAACCCTTGTCCATGAACTTTGTAAGTATTTAAATAAGAACCAAAAAAACACAACAAGCCAAAAAATTGCATGCATTATTGATTTTCAAAAAAATATCTCAACAAAAATTATCAAACCAACTTGAACAAAAACTAGAATGACTCTGATACCATGAAAAAATTGCCAAGATATCTAGATAGAATACTAGTATTGAATCAAGTTGCAAATGTGGAGAAATCACACACTCCTACCTATGAAATTAAAAAACATAGAATGCAAGGAAAAATATATAGATGAAAAATGGATAAATCAACACGAAGATTAGCCATGGGTGATATGTAAAAATAAGAGAGGGGATAAAATTTTAATCTGAGTAGTGAAGCTAGTTGAGTATTCAGCTCCCACTAACTAATATAGGTGGTGAGTTAACTCCCTAAATACTCACAAGAGGTGGTGAGCTAACTTTCATTAATATGGACACCTACGTAGGCTTAATGTCATGTCTATATATCCATGTACATAGTACATGAATTAATATATACATTAAAATTTATTTATTTATATTTTATATATTAGATATTATTCATGTATTTATTTAAATTTATATATAATATTAATATATAATTACAAAATTATTAACATTCAAGAGTAAAATATAAATTTAAAGACTATTATTTTTTAATTTCTCACATGGGTCATGGCCCCTAATGAGCTTGTAGCCTCTTGAGACTCATGGCCCCCAAAAGGGTGTAGTCTCAAGGCATGTGGCTTTCTTTGCACAAGCCACAACCTCTAAAGGCCTACAAAACTTGTGCAAGACAAGTCACACATGCTTGTATTTTTTTTGAATTTACGTAAAATAATAGAAATAAAATTTAATGCATTGTATGGTATACATATTTTTATGATATTTTTCTGTATACTAATCTATTTAGTTAAAAAAGTAAATAAATGGGGTTACATAGTCCCTCTACCAAACTATGACAGTCTTTCTCAAAGTTCGTGGAACCTAAAAATATTATATCTAGACCTTAGGTAGATATGGGGTCCCTCCATATTAAATTCTCTTAGTTTTAGTTATTTCAACACCATTTGACTATTCCAAGAATGAATACATTTTTGGGAAAGAGTGATTTGATAGTAGTGTAATAGTGGCAACAAGAATACTTTATTTTTTGTGCATCATGGGGTAAATAAATTGTACCAACATGTCAAGGTAGGTAGTTGAATGATATTCGAGGCTTTATTTTGTTTCTTGGTCTGTTGATCCTTCCAAGCTACATTATTGCAATGTAATATTTGAAGAACCATGAGAGCAAAAAATTACCAAACTATGACAAAACAATTGTAATATTTTCTGGAACCCATTAATTTTTTTTCTAAACCTATAGGTGGATATGGAGTCCCTCCACATTAAAATCTCTAATTTTTGTTCAACTCAAAACTATTTGGCCATGCCAAGAACAAATACCTTCTTGCAAAAAGCATCATTTGAGAGTAGTGTAACCATGTTAACAAGAATATTTTGTGATTCATGCATCATTGAGTCAAATCAACTATGCAAACACATTAGTGTGGGTAGGTGAATGATATTAAAGGCATCAGTTTTTTCCCCATTATGTCTCTCAATCCTTCCAAGCTATATTATCCTAGTCCAATCTCTCAAGAGCCCTAAGAGTAAAAAATTTCCAAACTATGATCTAGATAATTTCGTAGAGTTTTTGGCACCTACAAATGTTTTTTCTAGATATATAATTATATATGGGGTCCATCCACATTAAATTATCTTATTATTTTTCAACATGACAATGTTTGACATGTCAAGAGTGAATTCATTCTTGTAAAAAACATCATTTGAGAGCAATGTAATTATGGTAACAAGCATATTTTGTATTATGTGTGTCATGGTTCCAAACTAGCTATGCAAACACATTAGGGTGGGTAGGTGAATGCTATTGAAGGCCTTGGTTTTTCCCCAGGACTCTTGATCATTGTAGATGGTTTTTGGTGTAGTCTGTTAAGAGTCCTAAGAGTAAAATACTAAAAACTATGATTGATTAGTCCTAAAGTTCATGGAACCTACCAATGTTATGTCTAGACCTATAGGTGAATGGTGGGTCCCTCTATAAAACCCTATCTCATTTTTTGTCAACTCAACCCTATCACAACAAAGAGAATAATCAATTGCAGGCACCCAAAGAAAAATTTCCTGATGACTAGTCTTGACTGGCCTAAATTCAAGAATTTGTTTAATGTTACTCTTCAAAAAAATAGTTACAGTTTTTATGTTATCATTAATGTTCATTTTTTTTTATTTTCAAAAAAATCGTTGCAGTTTTTATTTTCAAAATTTTTAGTTTTCTCATAATGTCAAACAGTGTATCATGTGTGTATTTTATACGATTCCCATGAAAATTCAAATAATTGTAAGAGCCTGAAATATTTCATATATTATTAAAAAAGGAAATTACATATTTTTTAATATAGAACTCTAAAACGATTATTTTAGAATTAAATATTTTTTTATCAAAAATTAAATAAACAAAGAAAAATTTAATTGGAAGTATATTGACATATACTTGTAGTGATTTATGTTTAATCATTAGTATAGACATCTTATATATATTTATCTATTTAAGAATTATTTTATATTATATTAAAATTATTTAAGAATTATTTTATTTTTACTCATTTAAAAAGAGTTTTTTATGTCTTGTTGTCATTGTAGAATGCCTCATAATAAATTTATATGTTTAGGACACCTGTATCACATCTTATAAAGGGACCCATTTAATCTTATTGTGGATAGGTACATTGATCTAACTTATCAATCACAAAGTGACAAACTTGATTGTTCATTCCACGAGAGAAATCACATAGCCAATCTATATGTCATGTACCCAAGAAGTCCACTATATATAAACATAAAATACTATCAACAACTAAAGGATAATTTTAATCACCAACATTATATGGGCTTGTAATAAAATAAAAATTTCATATAATGAAGAAAGGAAAGGTGACAAAGTAAAGCCAACAAAAACTCCTCTACCAAACATGACATATATGCAATGTGAGTGTGTTTTAAACTTCTTAGAATGAATATGTCCCCTATATATGGAAATATTGAGCATATTGTGGTACACCAAGTTAAAGCATGACTTGAGGAGAAAAAACAAAATTAGTTAGATATGAGTCACAATCACTAAAAAAAATTGGATAGGAGGATGTCGAGTGGAAGACAACATGAAAAATAAAGATAGAAAGGAAAACCTTATAGGCCATAGAATGTCATTCTGCTGAAGTTTTTGTAATGTTTTGAAGGGATAGAGAGCTACAAAAATTAATATTTATAAGAGGAGAAAAGAGTCGGTGTTAAAAAAATTTCATTCACTTTATTTATTTCCTTCTTTATAGGTTTCCAACCATGCGATTCACTATTTATATATCAATTTTGGTTTGTTGCAATATTTTGAGGGATTGTGGAGTGAGACCCAAACTATGTCAAGAAAAAACATTCATAAAATGGATTAGATGAGAGATGACAAGGAGAAGATTAGTAAAAGGAAATTGATTTATAGATTAAGTATATTTACCATAAATATGAGTAGAAGAGATGTATTTGATACCATTGGGCCATCAAGGAGAAGCTCAAAACAAGAGGGATTTTTAGATTAAGAAGAAATCATGGATATGAGTAGCTAAAATTGGATGTGATACCATTGAGCCATCTTAATTTAATAGAATCCAATGTACATGAATGCTTGTCAAAGATCCTTCTTAGATATAGGTCTCCATTTCCTTCAAATTTGGAAAAAAGAGGCCTTGAAAGATAATGACTTGGTCTTTGCAAATAAAATCATGCTTATTATTGCTTGGTGTGTTGCATATGATTCATCACATATTATATGGAGACCATTTTTTTTCTAAAAATATATTAGAAATATACATTATGTAGCTTTTCAACGCCTACTTCAAAAATATCTTCATCACTCTTGGCATTGAGGAAAATTTTACTACCCAATTAAGAAATGTTCAATATTTTTCTATAGTTAAGTACACACCTCCTTCACAATTTCTTTCCTATAATAGTATTAAATACTAAAATATTCTATTATTTTAAAGGGTAAAAACTTTTGACCCAAAGTTATGAACCGACAAGATCACTGATGAGGGACCCCATCCCCAATTTAAACATTCAGCAATTACACCCCAGTGGATTTTGAACCTTGATGGCAAGAACAACACCACGATAAATTAACCATCATACCATGCCACTATTAAAAAATTCTATACTATTCACTCTCATAGCTAAAAATAATTAATTTAAGTTGATTTATGCTTATAAGTATGCATCTTATTAGATTAGCCTAGCTTAGGGGAGTTTTGAGGTCATGTTAATTTGAAAATTTCCCACAATATACACCTTCCTATCTAATTGTTTTCATCCTCATAATCTTTGAGTTGACCCTTCATTAGTATTTCCTTGACCTTATTTCAACTATCAATGGAGGATGATGAGTTCAATGGTGGTGGAAGTATACAAATTTAAATAGAATTTTGATGTTCTTATTCAATTTTTTTGGGTACCCACTTAGTCTTTCAGTATACCACTCTAGAAAGAAAAAAGTTGATCTCAAATCTAAATACATCATCACCTAGCTTTATATTTCTTTCTTGATTGGAATTTAAAATGATGGTTGAAATTTTAATCATTTAATCTAGTTATTGTTTTTTTTTTTTTTTTTAGACTGCAGGAATCGGGTAGCACGACCCCCTATAAACTGTAGTGCACCTGGTAAACTTTTTAACATGACCGGCGGCACTGGCGCGATACGCCCTCTGGTACCACGGGATGGGGGAGACTAGAACTCGTGACTAGCAGAGCCACAACGGAATTACTTAGCCAACCGAGCTAGGGCCCCCGCCCTAATTAATCTAGTTGTTAAGTAGCCCTAATAAATTACATTAAAAAGTTGTTAGCAAGGATTGCTTTGATGCAGGAGCATCCTTGGTTCTTGGAAATCTTGCATCAACCAAAAATATTTTCTTTCAGTTTTTGTTCTTGTTTTGTTCTTACTCAGTTCATGTTGGTGGATTCATCATATTTACTCACCAGACCTTGTGGATCTTGGATTACATTGTCTACATGTTCATTTTCCTTGTTCTAATATTTGAGCGCGATTGGATCTTTTTCTAGCAAGTTATCGCTTCTAAAATCTCTTGGCAGTTTCTTGAACTGGCACCAGAATAGTTTTAAGCCTAACGGTTAATTTGATCACTCATGGATCATTCTTGTGACTTGCTGATCTCAATGGTATGATTTTAAATGTTCCTTGGAGTGTCCCTAACCTTTAGTATAGGTCCACACTTCATCTTACACACCTATTGAAGAGTAATTCAAATTTGAGGCCAACTTATTCATGCACACGTTACATTTTCTTCCCTTGGAGAATGTGATGATCTTTGGCCAACGCGGATGTTTCTTGAGTTGTGGATATGATATAAAGCTTTTAGCTGATCATTTGAATGGCGGTAATCTAGTAGAGTTCTATTAGAAGGATAATATTGATTTGATTGTAATTTTCAGCTCGCATATAGGAGCATGTTAGAATGTTGTCTTTCTTATCAGGCCTGTGAGCCAAATCTATAAACCCAGATGTCACCAGCTGAATGTAACTGAGATCATTGTTAATGAGAATATTTTCATCTGCATTTTCCTCCATATTTTGTGTTGCTTTCATTTTCTTACTCTTGTTGCACAGTCTAGATTGTTCTCTTTGAGGACCCTCCTACCATGGCTGCGTCATGCTTGCAAGTTGTTAAGTTCAATATTGAATACAATGTTATATAGTTCAAACATGATAACAATTTGTGTTATCACCACACATTATAACTTGATAATCCTTGTACACTATAGATTTAAAAATATTAGATATTACAAAAAATACCTTAAGAAAACATATTCTAAGTTGGGGGAGATTTGGTTTAAAATTTGTAACAATGGAAATAATATGGTAAATCGTTAGATCCTTCTTTCCTATTTAGTCTAATATCAAACTTGTATAAGAGTAAATTTAGGAGATGTTGAATTCATATCTATGGTAAGGAGTTATTATGTGGCCATTGAATTAAGTATTCAATGTATATGAGTTCTATTTGTATCAACTAATAGATAGATATAGATTTGGGAGCCTAAAAAAATTAGCTCTAGGGTTTTCAATACTCAAGAAAATGGTACGAATGTTTTTTCCAAATTACATTGCATACAACTATTAGAAGCTACTAGTATTTTTTTACAAATTTTTTTGGTAGGAATTGTACTTGAGTGTACATTAGACTTTGATTTTGGCAAGTTGTTCAATATGGTAAGAAAATATTTGAAGTTGATATTAATAGTCAATTATTGGTTATTGCATGTAACCAAATGAGAAATTATGCCATGAAAATTGAAAACAATTACACGACATAGTTGAATAAGAAGAAAATGGATGCTTTATAACCTAGGTCATAGAACACCACTCTTTTCCAATTATCATTCAAGGATGTCATAGGAGTCCTAATTGGATTGAATATAAACCCCACAAGGTGAGTTAATTCTCAACAATGAAGAACTAGGAATGGTTTCTTTAAGCTTTTAAGGGTTCACCACAAAGAAAATTCTTGGAAAAGACAAATAAGCCTTCAACCTACAAAACCTAGTGATGCAAGCTAAATGATGAAATAATGCAATAGGAGGTTAGGATATGTGTACCTGAGAAGTCTGGAAATGTGATGAGGATTTTGGAAATGAAAAAATGTTGTCAAAAATTGCTATGGAGGACTAAGATTCCCTTACTATTGTCTTAGTCTTGCTACTATTTTTTGGGGCAGATGCAGAATCTTTAGATCTACCAAAACTGGATCTGAAAGAATTTCTGTAAAATACCACTTGGAGGACTAAGATACCATTACTACTGTCATTTTTTTTATCTAAATTTTTGAAATCTCTGAAAGTGGTCCTGAGGCTCAAGGTCTACACCTCCTCATATCTCAGGTTCTGAAACTTTCAGATTTGGCTTGTAGGTGAGTTTCCATGAAGATGACAACTTTGTAATGCAACTTTGCAACTTTTCATTCCAAATGATCTTCAAGTCTTCAACCTAAATTTACAATTAAAAAAACACACAAAAGAGGAAGGACTTGGGTATGTGCAGGATCATCATGGAAAAAATAGACCCTTAAGTGGTGAAAATTTCAGAAAAATCAGAGTTAGGCAACTTGACGTAAAAATTTGAATAAGTTATCTATATTATTTCAAAAATATGTAAGAATAGAATATGTAGCAAATTGAATGTAGTTTCTAAACTACTAGGTTTATTTAAAAAAATATATATTTGGTGAAAATTTAAAATTTCCATTCAGTAGTACTTAAATTTCAAGGAAAAAATAAGAAGTAGGTGTCTGTCTGACCACCCTAACCACAATAAAATGATAATATTTTTTTATATGATTTTAGATATAAGCAGAGGACTCGTTTCCCGATGTGATGCACATTTTTTTGTAACTTTTTTCCAAGTAAATAATTAATTATGAATTTTTTATTACAACTTTTAAAAAATATTAAAACTCGTATGTCTGACCACCTTAACTTGGTCAAAACTTCATGAAATTCAATTTTTATTTTTTAATCCTCTAGTATGCGAAGCATAAAATGTGATACCGTTTGAAAGCTATAGATGTTTTTCAATTATCCCATCAATCAGGACTTTAGTCATAATTCAAATAGAAAATGAATAATAATTATTTATTAAATTTAAAGTAAAACATAATTTATATTAGTGGAAATATGAGAATCTCCTTTAAAAACCCTTTTTGTTTCATCAATCTTAGGTAAGAAGAAGTCATTAGCCACATACCCTACACATACCCATCATATTGCAAATTTTTGGCCCATCACGATCCTACACATACCCACTTGTTGATTGTTAGTAAATAGGGGTTTGTCTTGGTCAAAACCCTTGTAGGTAATTAAACTAAATGATGAAATGAAGCATGAAATACAAAATATGTAAATGATATCACCTTGGATGATGTCTTGTGAATCAAATCTACAATCTACCATGTAGTTTCCATGAAGAATGTAGATCTTGGATCCTTGGATATGATGTGAACAATGGTTGCAAATAGATCTTCAATGCACTACATCCACAATCTTGGCTCAACAATATGAATGGATGCGCCAAACCCTTGACATGATGCTTGAATCTTGATGATGGCTCCAAATACTTGATTAATTTCTCTTGAAAGCTCTTGTGGGCTCCAATTTGTAATTAGGAATGCTCTCACAACAATATTGACTTGAAATGAGTGAAGGAACCCTGTATTTATACTTATATATGCTTAATATCCCAAAATTACACCACAACAAGATGACACATGAATTCATTGATTAAAGGAGGCTAAATCCTACCAAAATTAGAAATTAAATCCTGAAAATACCCTAAGGAGGACTAAGATGCCCTAGGTGGCATCTTAGTCCCAAGGCTTGAAACTTGGGGGACAAACTCCAAAAAGGGACCTTTTTAGGTGCTTTCAAAATCAGGGTCCCAAGACCCATGGAGGACAAAGATGCCCTAGGTGGCATCTTAGTCTCAATCCAAAAATTAGGGACACACAAATAGAATCATTAAATGATCATTTATCTTTTGATGTTTGTCAGGATTATCCATAAAAAGATGTAGTTTATTAGGCTTGTGGATGCAAAATAGGACCAATTAAGACATAAATAAAAGATAAATAAACCAAGGCGGGCCCAAACAAGTGTGAAAATGAAAGTGTGTGCATTTTACTACACTACAATAGTTATATTATACCAATGAGGATTGAGTAGGTAAAATAGTAGTTATAGAAGTGTCTAAGATATTAAAATATTATAATTACAACTATGGTAAGACTAAATCATCAAGCTTACACATCTTGAATGGAAGATAGTAAATGCTAGGTACTTTTATTGGAATATTGGGTTAATCAATATTCCATTGCATTTACCTCATGTATATTCAATGATACAATTTTATTGTCATCATACCTTAATCTTTAGTGCTTAAGTGATTTCATGGTTTAGATTGGTAATTCTTTATTGAATAGTTAATTAAGTTGGTATATTTTTATAGGCATTGAGATTCCTTCCAAGAAATTAGAATTGTTTCATATTATTGGAAATTTGTCTTTTAGGCATGGTTTGCACAATCTCTTTTAAACTAAGTCCTTAAGATGTAAACAACAATTATTTTTTAACTTGACTTTTTAACCTTACTTGATGGGGATGTTTTCTTTGAATCCTTTTTAAATGAAATATGTGAAATTTTATGGCACAAACTATAGAGCCTCTAATTCCCTAAAAGTGATATAGAAATAGGGTTATTTCAAATCAAGCCCCAAAAGAGTACATCTAGTGCTAGGGATATGTCATGATATAGGGATCTTGTCCAATATAATACATTATTGGAAGTAGTAATAGTGATTTTTTGTCATTTCTATATTTAGTAAGGTTTGCTTATAACATTTCTAAATTGAAATAAATTATTAATTATATGAATAATTGGTTCCATAATTTAAAGATGATCATCAACAATAGAAAGGCCAATAAGTATAATAGATCGAGTAGTTAGTCATTTTATTTAGGTCCCATGAACATATTGCCAAAATATGTGATGCACATCACACTTTGTAATGAAATTATAATCATTATGATGAAAATATAGTAGCAATCAATGGTTGTTGTTGAATTGGTATTAGAGCATAGTTTGTATACTAGACCCATATAGCTCACTAGACTTTGGGAATAAGTTGAAAAGGTGAAAATATAGAGTTTTGTCCCATTTTGGGCCAACATAATAGTTTTGGGAGAAATAGTTTCATTTGAAATGTCTCTTAGGTGAAACGATTTCCCATAAACTATGTGGCAGCTACAAGACACAAAGGGTTTCAAACAAAACTATCTCACCCAAACACTATAAATTCTCATATGGGTAAGTGCACCAACCTGTGACACAAAAATGTCTCTTAAGATGTCACTTTTTTTTTCTTCTGAAATCGACAAAGTTTTATGTTCACAATAGATGACTATACAATACTTGTGTGGAATTTCAAATTCAGTGAGAAAATCCTAAAGGCAAAGAGCCTCGATAGTTGTATTAAAAGCTCTCATACTCTACCTTTGTGGATGATCAAGCAATAGCATTTTTCTTTCTTCTAGACCAACTAATACTAGCAAGACCAAGTGAGAAATTGTAACTTGAAGTGGACATATTATTCTAAGTATCACCTACCCAATTTGAATCTATATATCCAACCAAGCTAATATATGTGTCAAATCAATAATAAATCCCAAATCAGAGTACCCTAAAGAAAGTGAAGGATCATCTTAGTTTCTTTATGGTGTATCTGATGAGACTCATATGTGAATATCAAAACCATGCCTACTACATATGAAATATTAGGCTTGGTATAAATAAGATAGATAAGACTACAAATTTGTCAATACAAAGTAACATCACATGATGGTGTAGTAAAATTAGCCTCAAAATTGACTTCAAATAGAAAGGGAGTCAAAGATGGATTATAACCAGTTGTGTGAAATTAAGAAAGTAGATCAAGAATATATTTGGGATATGCAAGAGTGATATGTATTTAGAATTGTGAAATCTCAATACCAAGGAATTAATGTAACAAAACCAAAAATTTTAATCTAAAATATATCTTGTAGAACTATCTTCATGTCTACAATAGTGGATGAAGAGCTCCTGGTGATAAAAAGATCAACGACATAAAGTAATACTATTAATAATAAACCATCTTGTCACAA
This sequence comes from Sequoia sempervirens, assembly GCA_007258455.2. Taxonomy (NCBI): domain Eukaryota; kingdom Viridiplantae; phylum Streptophyta; class Pinopsida; order Cupressales; family Cupressaceae; genus Sequoia; species Sequoia sempervirens. The sequence goes on from VDFB02289551.1 coordinate 33,387, forward strand.
TATATATATATAGAAGGATCTATGTGGCTCTAATAAAAAATTGAAGATAAGAGGAAGGAATCCATCTTGGCATACCAAGCCTAAGTGGCCTACTTGAGGCCATAGATGATTTTCCTAAGTTTACAAACCTTAGTGGTTGTTCCATGTAGATCTCCTCTTCAAGGTTTCCATGAAGAAAGGTACTCCTCAAATCCATCTGGTGGACATCCAAACACATGTAATGAAAATAGTAAGTGGGAGGTAAATTGAATTCATATTGTCCATGGGTGCAAAAGTCTCTATGTAGCCAGTGTGAGCAACTTGTGAAAATCCCTTGGTAACCAAACATACTTCATACTTATCAATTGACCCTTTTGCATAAAAAATGGTTTGATATCGTAAGAGAGGGGGACCAACCACATCAAGGCTTCAAGTCATAGAGAGATGAGAGTGGAGGGATTCCCTAACTTACCTCACTCTAAAGGGATTCAGATTGAGAATGAAGAGCACTATATGGTACTTTTGTCACTTTGTAGATCCGTGATTCTGTTTGGGGCTAGACGAGCTAGTTTTTGGAGTCTGATCCGTATCTCAGAAAACTCTCTGTCCAAGGATGGTAGCACAAGTCTGGGATGATAACATGACATGCTGGCATCTCTCTAGCGCATTGGTGTCTGCACGACCAAAGAATGTAAAGTACAATAAAAACTACTGAAAACCTATTGATAGCCTAGCTAGTTGATTTTGATGGGAAAGAAAGAATGATAAAATACAAGAAGTATATGTGGAGATGATAAAGAAAGTAAATAAATGCTAGGGTCACAAAGATTATCTCACAAAAGTGCTTGTTCACCAGCTAGCTCCATGGACATGTTCACCTACACACAAGAAAGAGGGGAAAATTGTTGGGGTTGTACAGGGGCCTTCCTTATTCATAACCCCACTTTGGTGTTTCCACCTCCACAGACAAAAAAAAGAGAAACAAAGTAGAATATGCGATAAAGAAAATAGAAAGAAAGAATGTCGAACACTACAAAACAATACTATGCTACTCTATCAAATCACAAAGGAGAGGAGTGAATCGTTACCACCTCCACCTAAAGGCTCACAAGCCAATGAAGGGAAAATGCAAGGTATGGACTTGGAAAAGTCACCACAACTATAGTGGTGATGAAGGGAGGTCTCTCAAAACTCCAAGCCCACAACTTATATGGCTACCTCACACTTGCAATGTAGAGTTGATGGAGTGTCAATGTTGCTGCAATGCTCAAAATAAAGTGCTAGAATGTTACTTGAGAATGTGAATGAGCTGCTAAGAGAGATGAAGTGATTGTGTAGAGGGTTGGATGAATGAATGGATAATGTTTTTTGAAGGTGGTATGATAAGAAATAAGCCATTTTTAGTTTGGATGGTTGAAAAATAACGTTACAATTCAACCCCAATCAGGTGTGTAACACCTCTTCCAACTTCAAACACAAGAATCTGTCAGGTACGAAAGCGCACCACATAGATGTCCATATTCCGTGTGTTCATCCCCAACAAATATCCTCTCACCAACACAGGAAAAATTCCAAATGGAAGGAAGGTAGGTGGGTGATATGGAATTTGTCCTTAAGATTTGATTTTCTAAGGTGAGGGTATGTGAAAGTGGAATTTACACAAGGGGTACAAATTTGCTCCTATACAGATATATTCAACTATATTCAACCACCCTCCTTTCCTTTAAGAAGTGGAGACAAGCCAAAAGTGTGATTTCTCATTAAGGAATCATATTCCTCATACATATCACTATCCCACTCAAGTATTCTTGATATCTCTCTAAATTTTTGCAATCTAAGACTAAGGAAAAGAAAGCATGTGCCCCAATTTGATAGTTTTTCCATGTACTTTTATCATATTTAAGATTTCCTACCTAATTATCTACATTATGGAGTGTCTATCTAACCTAAATAGGGTGAAAAGTGGGTGAGTCAAGTGTTGAAACATCATCCTCCAAAACATGTGTAGAAGTAGATGAAGATGAATCCCTATCACTATCCTCATTGTCAAAACTAGAAGAAGAAGAAGAATCTACCTCAATAATATGTTGTGGATGGTCTGAGTCATTAGAAGAATCATTAAAAATAAGTGATCCCAAAATATAAGGATAAATTTTAAGTGTAGAGTTGGTAGAAATATCTTGAAAATTAGAACTCCTCTTAAGGACAACTCATGTGTGGTTAGGTGGAGTAGATGATGAACTTTCACACCGTGTAGATAATCTACAATGATGAAAGGTTGGGACTTTGGTTTCACTATATTGTTATTCTTCTTGAATATACTTTTCATGACTAGGGATTTGAAGACCTTGAAGTGTTCAATTAATGGTTTCCTACCTATCCAAGATTCAAAGGGAGTGTTTCCCTTTAAGGCTTTGTGAGGAACTTGATTATGAATGTAATAAGCATAGTTGGTTGCTTCTACTCATTACTATTGTGTAAGACCCTTGATGTCTATCATACAATTAGCCATCTCTTTTAATGATATGTTCTTACATTCTACATCATTATTCTATTAGGGAGTATAAGGAACTATGCATTACAAGTCTATACCCTTTGTTGTACAAAACTGCTCAAACTTGTATTTGACATACTCACCCTCATTATTTTCCAAAAGAATGTTGTTGTCTTTCCCTGACTATTTTTTAAAGAGAACCTTGAAGTCTCAATTTTTTTAAGTCTTTATATTTTTTCAAAGGAAGTAGAACCATGTGTATCTAGATAAGTCATCCATGAAAGTGAGAGTATACCTCAAGACATAGTGAAATATGGATGGGAAAATTCCCCTAATACATCATTTTGAACAAGCTTCAAAACTTGTGTAGCCCTCCATAATTTTATAATTTCAATTTTCTCTTTACGATACTTCCTAAGGGTACAATCCTCACAAATAACATTAGAGTCTAGCTCTGTGAAACCATGTGAACATACCCTACTATCTAAGATGTTCAAGGTAGTGGTAATTAAGGTGGTAAACATGCTCATACCATAATTTGTTAACTTTGTTTGAATGAGTAAGAAATGTTGTAGGAGAAACATAAAGTAAAAAGTATGAGAATATGTATACCCTAACTTGGTGATCTTCCCTTCCCAAAGCTAACAAATTTTTGGTTTGCAACTTTTTAATCTCAATTAAGTTTGAAGAAAAATGAACAATCATGCTCTTCCCTATGTGGGTAATCTAATACACTCAAAGGAGATTACATAAAAGAGAAGGTACAACTAGAATTTTTTTGAATTTTCCACCTTCAACTTCAACAAACCCTCTCCCTAAAACTATTGCTAGAGTGTCATCACCCAATGTAATAAAAGATGGAGATGTTGATGATGATATAGTGGCAACTACAACTTTTCCCTTAGATTTGTCTTTACCTTTCTCCTTTGGCTTGGTATATTCTTGAGTTGATGAAGATTGTTTGATTGATTGACCGACCCCAATGTTGGGATTCTCAAGAAGATATGACAGATGGTCAATTTGTTTGCTCATACATTTTTTATCATAATGCCCAGGCTTCTTGCAATATGAAGACTTAACTTTTTCTTTCTTAGGTTACCCTTGATTTGAAGAAGTTTTAGTGCTGATTTTGGAGGACTTTGATTTCTATTATTTCTTTGTCTCTTTATCCTTTTGAGTTCTCTATAGCTTCCAATTTTTTGAGTCATGTTGTTCTCATTCCCAATAATATGGGCTTGAGGTTTTGAAAAAATAATTTTTTGGGAACATTTCTACAAGTGGTAGTAAGGGTTTCATTGAGTTTCATGCAAGGATACATGTGGATTCACAATGGACGTAAACCATTAAGGTTTTGTATATTTTGACCTTTGTATGCTTACCCTACCTTGCAATGATTCCTCTTTCCGTTGCTAGTTTGTAATTACTTTGTGCATAAAATGGTTTCCATACTTTGTCTTTCTTCATGAATGTTTATCATTAGTTGGTAGTGTTTTCTCGCATTGCCATCCTTCGGGGTTGAGGGGGTACTAGTCAATAATGGAGATAGATGTATTGGTGAAAGGGGATATGCTCAATAGCTCTAGGTTTCCTTCAGATCTTTTAGGTGCAATAACTAACAATGATGAGGGGAAAACGTGAACCTTTAAAGACATTATGGTGGATTTTGACCACCTTCTGATTCTAGAGAATGTGGAATTTGTTGAAATTCATGATAGGATGGAATTTGAACTCCAAGGTTCTGAAGATAGAAATGGTAAGTCCCCCTTGATACCCCCAAAAAACTATTCCTCGCTCCTAATCCTAAATTGAAAGAAGCCATTGTGAAAGAAGAAACTAGGCTTTAAGAAAGGTGGTTGTGTCATTTGTAGCCTTAGACTATAATAAAATTTAGACAAGAAAGTACCTTGATGAATGGTTTAACAATGTTTGGAGTAGGAAATTTGGTATTTAGTTATCTTTTTTAAGAGTATTGCAGAAAGTTTTGTTTATAATATTTCTTAAAGATCATGACATGCAAACTAAAATGTTGGATAAATAATATTGGAAAGGGGAATTGTTTGTTTAGGGTGGTGGATTGATCATCAATACACTAAATGATGAAGTTATTGTGTTATCCTACCCAAGGTGGGTGATGACCAAGAATATACCCCATCAAATGTGGGCCTTTTTACCCAATCTTTTTTCTCCAATTGGAAAAGTTTTGAGACTAGAAGAAATGACTAAGACTGGAATGGGCATGGATGCAAGGCTTCTTGGCCCTAATTTCAAGTTTAGATATTTTGAAAGAATTAGTTGTCGAGTCAAATGGGGAATTAACAACCATTAAATTAGATTTATTAGGTGGATTAAACACCTGCTTCCTCTATAAAATGGAAGGGCATATTAGGAGAAAATGTCCCTTCCTAAAAAAGAGAATACAATAGTCTTAATCCTATAAACTAGAGGGAGGATAGGATTGTCCCAAATGTAAATAATATAGATATCCAAGCTTCTATTTGGGAAAAAAATCTTAATAGCAAAAACCCTAACTTTGATATTAACAAATATGTAACACCCCTCTGTTTTGGCTCTTTGGATCAGCTGTGTTCTTCCTTGTTATGATTGTGTTTGACTATGCTTTGACTTTGGAACTAGGTTTCTTTTGACCATTACCTATTAAGCGTTGTAAACATTATATTTTGATGTGATGATATTTTATTTTGATGTTATTATTATTTCATGTTATGGATTAAATTAGCATGTATGTGAATTACCGATGCTTTATGCTTTGATTATATCATTGATGAGTAGATGCGTTAGTTAGCGATATTATATTGGTGAAGGGGACGAGATCACATCACTCGCATGCGAGTGCCTTGTGATTCCGTGATTTTCTCTTCACGATGTGTTTTAATATATTATATGCATGTTTCGACACTCGTATTGTGTGCAGGATGTAGGTACAAGACATCAACTCCACCTGGTTTCACAGGTTTGAGCGTGTCCATTGACCAATGGTATTGATTGGGAGATAGTAACTAGGTTTTTTGTGTCAAACCATCACCCTAGTCATAGTGTGTCATCAGGTTTGTAGTCGGGTTCAGCTATTTTATGTTGTTAGTTTCCTCCTTGGCCTTGTATTTAAAATTGCAAGTTAAAAGTGATTAAACAGCTTTTGAAATTTATAAATGATGATTGTTTTGTCTTATTGAGATGTTGGAAAATTAGTGATTAATTAATTAATTTAATTAAATTAATAAAATAATCTAATTTTGAATTAGATTTATTTTATTGACTAATTAAATTAATAGTGATAAAATTAAACCAATTTGGTTGGGTTGGCACCTTTAGATTTTTGGATTAATTTAAAAATTAGAATTATGCTTTATATTTTACTTGTAGAAATAAAAGTTGAAAATAATTTTATTTGTGAATTGTTAAATTCATTTGGTTAAATAAATTTAATTACCTTTTTGGTTGAAAATGAATTTTATTTAAAATGAAAATTATGCAAAATGCATTTGGGGAAAGCAAATTGTTTTAAAATTGAAAAATAGAAAATATCTCCATTTTGGCAATAAATTTAGTGGGTGAGTCAATTTTAGGGCTTTGACAAATTTGGAGAAGAAAGGGCATAACGTAATTCATGTTTATTGGAGAATTTTTAATTTTTGAATTTGGAAGAGAGAGCAAAAAAAAAACTTGGTTTGAATTCTTTGAAGAATTCTTGGTTTGATTTTGGTGGAGAGCTTGGAGGAGGCTAAAATTGTGGAATTGAAGGAGGGCTTGGAATTCTCCATTGTTGAAAGCTTCCAATTTGGAGGAAACACAAGGTTCCATCATTCTTTCTTCTACTTCTTGCTTTCTTTTGAATGAGGTTATATGATTGAAAATGTAATTTTAGATTCAATGAAATTCATTGAAAAGCTCTCAAATTTGCAAAATTATAGATAGATTTGGAAATGGAAACTAAACAAGAAATTTACACCAAGAAATAGAGAAAAAAATCAAAGAAAACTCTATTGTAGAACTAGATTTTGAAAACCCATTTTGTTGTTTTGAAAATAAGTTCTATTATTGAAATGGGTTTGGATTATTTTCACAATTTAAGTTTGAAATCAAAATCTAGGTATATATATGTGTAAATATATACCCATGCATATCAATACATGGATATATTTACTCATATATATACAAATATATATTTATTTTATTTGAAATTTTAGATTTTGGGATAAACCCAGAAAAATGCCCCGTATTTTTGCCATAGAAAATGGCTGTGAAAAAAATAAAATAAAATTTTAAATTTTTGTTTATTGTTGTGGGATGGGCGGTCAAACCCCACCGCCACCATGCAGGCCACGGTCAGAACAGCCATGGATTGTGTGTATTACACACAGGCTGTGGCCGGAACGGCCATAGATTGTGTGTTATACACAGGCCGCGATGGTAAGGCCACAGACTGTGTGTTATACACAGGCCGCGGCGGTAAGGCCATGGACTGTGTGTTAAACACACAGGCCACAACCTTTAGGGCTTTGTGGCATTCCAAACGAAACTTTCGATTTCATTTTTTATGATTTATTTTATAATTATTATTTAATATTATATTAATATTAATATATAATAATATATTTATATATTATATTATATGTATAATATATAATATTATTATAATATTTAAATAATAAATTGTAGAGTGTAATTAAATTGCTTGATTAAGAGGATTGTAATATTTGATTAAATAGATATTTTTAATGGAATTTATATATATTTTAATGAATAAGGAATTTTATTGTGAAATAGGTTTTATTGAATAAGATAAATGCCTTGATTTATTTAAATGTTTTGAATATGAAAATAATAGGAAATTTAGAGTAAGTAAATTGATTTAAATGTTAGTTGAATGACTTTATTATTTAAGTGTTTTGATTATAGTTATAGTTGTGAAATTGAGAATCAATGAAAGTTTTATGTTAGTCAAATGATGTTAGTTAATAAATTGTTTGATTATGAATTGGTTGTGAAACTAAGGATAAATGAATGACTTTGATTTATTTCAATGACGTGGAATGAAATTTAGAATTTTGATTAGATAAATGCAAGGAAGGAATACTGTGATTGACTGGATTTAGGAAATCTGAATATTAGTTTATTTAATTGCTTGAAGTACTTTTAATGTTTATTCGTTCTTGCTCGATGTTGGGAGTATAGAGTCATTGTTTGAAGTCTTCCATATAAGGGATTTGTATCCTGTTGTGGGTTGTCTTTACGAAAGTCAACTTTTGATGTGTCGTGGAAAATGTGCATAATTACACCATGTGGATCACCCGATTTTCACGAACGGGGATTTGTGCCTCCTTGGGTATAGGAGAGGGTAATGTGATTTGTACCTCATTTGGAAGGAGTGGGTTGTTGTATTTGGTTTCCTCCAATGTTTGGAGTGGGTTTTGTATTTTGGCTTCCTCCAGTGTTTGGAGAGGGTTTTGACCTTGTTTTCCTCCAGTGTTTGGAGTGAGTTTCCTTGTTTTGTTACCTCCTTGGATTGGAGAGGTCATGTTATCTAGTTTCCTTTTTTGTGGTTGTGTTGTCGATAGGAGAGTGGCTCTTGGTGGGGGTCTGGCACACAAAGGGGTGCCAGGGTAACTCACCTAGAGTTTAACTAAGTGATAATTTAAAAAAATTAATGGGGATCTTTCACACTAATAAAGGTAACTGATGCCTCTCTCGTGAAGCAAGTGAATGATAAGGCTTGAGATGAGATGGGATGCATAGTTTTGCATGAGGGTCCAGCGGCCGGTAGAGGTAAGCCACGGTAACCCAGGATGGGGGTCCGATAGCCTAGGAAGGTTGAGCCAGGGTAACTCATGGCAATTTATGCATGACACTCTTCCTATGTCGACAGTTAATTAGTTATTGTGTGATGTACATGATCATTGTTCTCTAGAAGCATTATAATCTCGTGAAAAGTGATGTTGTAATTGTAGTGGTTAAGTGATATGTGATTGGTTAAGTGTCATTGTGATTGTAGATGTTAAGTGACCTTGTGATTGTAGTTGTATTAGTTCAGCCATGTATTAATCGTGTCTAGTGGTAGATGGTCTTGTGTAGGAATCCCTTGTTACTATCTCCTAGCACGGAGGGAGTGGAACCTTTTGGATTCCACGTGGTCGGGTGGTGTGCATCTTATCCGTTGGTT
>VDFB02289552.1:0-74621 GCA_007258455.2 Sequoia sempervirens
TAATAACTTAAAATCATAAATTTCATCACATAAATCAAAGCGATGACTAGCAAACAAGTAACCAAAGGATGATCATGAAACACTTCCAAGTCAAACTAAATTAATAAACATAATACAATTCCAAATTGCAACAATACAATAACATCATATCACAGTACCATAAGAGTACAAGGTCATAAGTCAAATACCAATGAGATCATACAAGACCACAAAGTACACCAAAGATGTATCAAGGCAATACTCCAAAAATCAATATAAGACCATTCAACCACAATCTAAACCAACTCCCATAACATACTTCTAGAGGAACACAATAAAGTAAAACAGTTGGACAACTAGGGGAGAGTGTCATCGCATAGTCCTACATGGGCTGTCCTGTGCTCTTCCTCCCAACTGGAGGCGCCAGTCCCATCTATGGCTGTCCTGTGCCCTTCCTCCCAACTGGAGGCGCCGGTCCATAGGGTGACTCATGCAGAGCCGTAAACCTCTCGTGAAGACAAGGTCACTATCTTGCCAACCACGGCCTTCTCAGCCTTCCATTAGTCTACGGAAGCACTATTGAAGATGAGGCATTCATTTTTAAATCTTATAATGATATTACTACCCAACCCTCCTAAGTTAATTATTAGGTTTTCACTTGATTACTAACTCACTCGTGGGTTATCCTGTGCCCTTCCCCTTAAACAGGGCGCCGGACCCCACGAGGAGCCACTCTCCCTAGAGACCCAACAACATAAAAACCAAGGGTTGTACCATCATTATTTGACAAAGAATCACAACATAAAAGCATGTGAGGCATTACCCATCTCGCTATAAATACATAATCAAAGTCTCAACAATTCCCATACAACCCTTTTAAAATCATGAAACCAAAACACTTGCCACATCAAGGGCACATAAAGAGAGAGAACATCAATTATCAATCATCTCAAGCCTCTGGAAGCCAAAATAATGAAAACCCACAAATGAGGGTAAAATGAAGCATCAAGAGTTTTTCTCCAATAATTCCAACACAAGGATAAAATTTCCTCAAATATGAGAGTAACTCAGAAAAGCCATAAAAAGGAAAGATTCATCATGACCCACCCACAAATCAACAATGGTGTCACCTCAAATAGGAAAACACAAAAGAAAATCAACCTTTAATTCAACCAAATCACTTAATAATACCAAAAGTCACCAACTAGGCATTCCATGGGAGACCTCAATTTTCTCCTCACAAGAATCCCTTAGAGTGGTACGTAAATCATCATCATAAAAATCATAAATTAAATGAGAGAAAATTCCCTACTCAAAATCAACTCACGAAAAGTCACATTAAAAGGATCTATTCAAATACAATATATACATTCATTCAATAAGAAGTAACAAAAAAGAACATTATTTTAAAGATCAATCATTTCCAACATTTAAGGATAGCACAATATTGCGAAGTGACGACATAATCTGATGTTTTTAAGCCATAAGACACTAATCACAGGTATTAAAACAACATATTCCAATTCACACATTATACTGATACTATTAAATAACAACAATCTCCATTCCTAATTATGTCGCTCTCTTATTTGCCAAGATTACTTAATTCCTTTATAAGTCAATAACTTTACGATGATATTATTTGAGAACTTCCTTAATATTACTTCATTAAACATCTAATCCATTTAACCATTCTCTTTCTTCTATTTAAATTACTTGTTGCACCTAATTTTGACTACACTTTACATAATTATTTTTCGAAACATTTCCTTTTAAAATAACCATTCAAAAACATAACTTAAACCCATTAAATTATCTAAGAAGGAAAAACGTATTCTTTCATTAAAACACTATATATATATTTTTTCTTTTAAACTTAATTTACTTTAATTCACTCATTTGACTAAATCTCTATAAGAGTAAGTACCTATTTATTCCAAATTAATTCACATTAAGATTTACAAAAGTAACCTTAACCTCCTTATTTAATCAATTATAAAACAAAGTGAGAACACAATAACCTAACCCACTATATAAACAATTATCACGAAAGAATACCATACATCCGTTAAATGGCTTAAAGGATTTCAACAATGATGAAAATTATCTAATTGAAGAAAAAGTCCTCCAACTACCTAACGCAATAGGATCAACTCGTAACTGAATCTACTTGTCTAAAATAAAATGAAATCAACCATTTAAACTTTAAATAATATAAATTAGCAAGACTATCCTTCATTTAAATTTTTAAAACAAATAAATAAGTGAAACATTTCCTTCTCAATTATTCTACGCTTTAAATATGTCTTTATAACAGATAAGAAAACAAAGGTTCTTTTTAGATAATATACTTACCTATTCAAACAAATTACCTTACAACATAGATATATCAGACATTACTTCCATTTATGATCAATCATCTCAGCTCAAACAGGATGACAATGAAATCAGAGAGGCTATTTAATTTACTGCAACTTGTAAGTCTAAAATTTGCAGCTGTGAAAGGTGGTCAATGGTTTCAGGGAGGCTATTTAATTTTGTACAACGCCTCAACTCTAGATGCTGTAACTAAGGCAGGTTGCCAAGCATATTAAAAAGTGAATATTGGAATTTGGAAATATCGCCATCTACTTGCATTATTATCAAATCTCAAATGTTACCCACAAGACGGAAAGGAAGGAGGAAGGTGAGGAGCAAATACGTGACTTAAGAGTAGGAGGAATAATGTGCAACATTTGCTGTTTTGAACCAGACTCATAACAGTTTAGAGCCAAGTTTCTAGAGACGCGCCCAAGTTGAAGTTGGAAATTAAATTTCACCATGACCACGGGTGAGCTCTCTATTATGCTAGTATAATGAAAATATTTCATTTCCATGTGTAGGGACTGCGAAAAATTGATAATGGAATCAGAGAGATTATTGTAAACATTTAAAATTCCTATTATATTTCAAAAGGGCACGGCTGAGACAGGTTAACAGTGAAATCAGAGAAATTATTAAATGTACTAAGTCTAAAAGTTGCAGCTGTGATGGGATACAGTGATTGCAGGTTAAGCATGAATCAGATTAAAAAGGAGAACTTAAGAAACGTTCAGACACAATGAATGGAACAGCGTAAATAGATGTTAAATCATGCAATGCAATGAATACCAAGAACTCTCTCTACATAACCATACACATGCAAGGTACTTAGGTAGAGCATAATAGCTGATGAAAAGAGGAATACAATACTTGAATATACAATTGACCAGGCCGAACCGTGAAGACTGAGTATTGGGAGAGACAACTCTAATTTGGAATGCTGAATTAGATTTACACCTTCACGAGCCCAATAAAATAAAAGCCAGAGAAAACAAGAATGGGTCGAGAGGAAAGAAAGGCTTCTTTGGGGAAAGTATGCTAGAAGATAGAAGGACATGACTCTGAGAATCATGCTTCAAAACTTGGTCAGCTCAGAATAACACATTAGAGATAAACACATACCCGAGTTTCTACTCTATATAAAGCACTATTGTGGCTTTCACAATATTCCTAATATTGAACCATCCATTCATACAAGGAAAATCAATGCAGAAGAATTATGATACAAAAATTCTTAAGTAATATCTATATTACTACCACCAGTGATATCAAACAACATACCTTGGTTGTTTTCCTCAAGTCCTAAATCCCATCGTGATGCTCCATTGCTGCACACCAGCTACCTATTCCGTAGAAGGAGCTATGGAACTATCTCTCTCTCCCCTCCTCCATCTCCAGTTACCATTCATGAACGTGATGGTTGGTATTCCAGATTTGCACAAGATGACTTACTGTTGAAGCTGTGGGATAAGATCAAACTATGAGCATCTTTCCTCCCCCCATTTTTTTTGAATAATTCTTGTTTATAATTGATTCATGGTGTCTTTTCCACTCCCCTCAGAGAACCGTTCAACTTCCACAATCATTTATTTATTTATTTAGCAATAAACAATTCTTTTTCCATTTTTTTTCAATTGATTTCTTTGCTTTAATCTTTATTCAAACTTGAGTTCCAATTTTAAATATTTTATCTATGATAATATTTTCTCAATTTTAAATTTCTTAATTAAATTCACTTATTAAACAATAATTATTTTTATTAAATTCATTTACTTACAATTTCTTTCATCTTAAAATAAGAAATTTTCACTGATAATACAATTAATATTTATTATTAAATCTAGCTCTTTAATTGATCCCAAACCAAATCAAGTGACCTTAAAAATTAGATTAATTTGATAAATTACTTCTAGTCATAAGATTAGTGATATTGTCTAATATAAAAATCAAATTAAATGATGCAATCCAAAATTCCTCATGACCTAGCAAATTACCAACCACAAGTAACAAGCGAAAATGACATGGTCACCAAACAACCAACTTCCTAAATTTCAAGAATGACCAAAATGGAGGGGCATTATAGATGATGCATCTTAATTGCATAAGCTAGAATATTAGGGGACTAGAATCCCCTGATAGAAAATACATGTTAATAAGATATTAAATTTGTAAAATAACAAAGTCGATGTTATCCTCTTACAAGAAGTAAAATCTACTAATCTCACTTTGGAAAAAACCCTAAAATTATTATGTAAAGGTGTTTCTCATTTCTCCAATCATGATAAAGGGAAGGTTATTGTGGCTATTCTATTATCCAATGGATGGGCTAACTATGTGACTAAGTTTGGTGTCTCTCCTTGCAATAGGGCAGTGTGGGTTGTCATAGATAAAGATAACCATAAGTTTGATTTATGATCTATCTATGCTTCCAATGGCTACATGGAAATAATTAGCTTGTGGAAATGGCTCAATGATCTGCCTAATGTTCCTTGGCTTATAGAGGGATATTTCAACATGATAGAAAATGACCAAGACAAAATTGGGGCTTTAGACATAGATTGGAAGGGAAATGAGAAGAATTTTTGGGAAAAGTGAAATCTAACTTAAAGCTTTATGACCCCCTAGAAGGGGGAAAAAGGAAATTTAAATCAATTTGGTTTACATGGTGCAATTCACAAAAAGGAAATAAAAGGATCTACTATCAGCTAGACAGATTCTATGCAAATAGGGAATTACCCTTCTTTGGAGAAATAGAGGAAGAAACAAAAGTAAAGGTCTATTTGTGCACACTCTTAGATCACCATCTGATTAGTTCAAAAATCTTAATAGCTAAGTAAAGTAGTGAGGAAAACACTAGGGGACAAAAAATCATCTTAACCTCCAACGTTTTGAAAGATGACGATTACAATAATAATATCTTTACTTTAAGAGAAATTAATAAATGGTTGCTTAAAAATGACTCTCAAATTGAAAAATATCTAACAAAAATGTTAAAACCTAAGCTAACTTCTTCCAAACTGTGGGTAAAAAATAGAAAAGGATCCCAGAAAGGAGGAAAAATTCATCGTGGAAAATCTAATCAACCTAGAAAATAGCCTTCAAGACAATCCTAAGAAAATAGAGTTGAATGAGGAATTAACTCTTTGCAAGAATTATTTAAGAAGTTTGCAAACTACAAAAATTTAGGGTCAAGGAAGGAGGGAAAAATTAAACTAGCTAAGGGGGATAAATGCTATTTTTTTTCTCTAATTACATTAAATAAAAAGTATAAATGAGAAAATTGAATGTGTATGGGATGGAGACAACCTAATCTCTAACCTTAAAGATGTACTAAATCAGTTTAGCCTCTTTTATAAAAATTTTTTAATCTCATAAGACCAAGGTGACCACTCACTTAAAGCTAGGAGTTATTGTAAAAGATTGATTCCCAAGTTAATTAAAGAAGAAATGATCCTCACTTTGAGAAAATAAATAACAAAAGATGAAATTGAATTCACAATTCAAAATTTTAGCAATGATAAATCTCTAAGTCTTGATGGACTCCCTATTGAATTTTATAAAATGAATATAAATTAGATATTTGGAGTTATTGCTTATATATAATGAAGCTATAGCTAAAGGCTCTTTGGGAAAAGAGATAAACAAGGGTATAATTAAATTGATTCCAAAATATGGGGACACAAAATTGATCAAAAACTGGAGGCCAATAGTTATCCTCAATGTGTCTTACAAGATCCTTGCAAAAAAATAGCATTAAGATTCAAAGATATTCTCCATGTAATAATAAAATATACACAAACTGGATTCATTAAAGAAAAGGCATCCTTGAAAACCTTATCATAAGTTGGGAAGCAATGGATTGGGCAATAACAACAAATCAAAATGTTGAAATGCTTCTCTTGGACTTTGAAAAGGAATATGAGAGAATTGAGTGGCCATTCTTGATAGAGGCCCTTGATGCCTTTGGGTTCCACGAAGAATATTTTAAAATGGTGAATGCTCTTCGACAGTATGCAAATGTGCAAATTGATGTGAATGGGAACCTATCCCAACCCATTTATCTCTAAAGGTCAATAAGACAAGGATACCCTCTAGCCACTACATTATTTGTGATTGCTTTTGATTACATTCTTAGAGATGACTTAGGTGGTCCCAAATTTAAAGTTGTAAATCTACCTAACAATCAAGAGTTAATTAACATCCACTTTGTGGATGATGCCTCTATGTTTGTAGACTTAGATAAGGAAAACATAAATTTCCTAATGTAGAAATTGAACCTCTTATGTGAGGCTTCTGGTACAAAGATATCTAAAAATAAGTCAACAATGTTGAGCTGGAATGACACCCCACCAAACTAGTTTACTTGATATGAAATTCAATGGGGGGCCCAAATAAGAAAATAAAATACCTGGTTATCTCGTTTGTAGTTAGCCCTATCTTAAAATAAATGTGGAATTGGATCAGTACTAAAGTGAAAAGGAAATTGATAATTGAAATAAATTGTACTTATCCTCAAGGTTGAGAGAATCCAAGTGTGCCAAAAAATTCTCTCATCATATACAATTTATTATTCCTCACTTTGGCTCCATTATCTTCAAAACCATTTGGAAGGCTTAGGAACAAGTAAGGAACCTAATAACAAACAATGATAACAAAATTTTTACTAAAAAATCAATTTGGTGGAATATTTTTCACAAAAATAAGCCTCTTACCTTATTACAAGGCTGCTCATCCAAATCTTTGGTGAAAAAAAGGAATCATTTCTTTCAAAGACATTTTGTGTTATGGGGATCTTAAAACATGGTCCACTCTAAGTAAGGAGTATGATATCCCCCAAACACAATGGGGAACATACTCTTTATTAAGAGAATTGTGTAAAAGGCTATTATTTGAAAATAACATCTTAGACTACTGCACTTCTAATTTCTGTGGAAAACTAACTAGTTGCAAATGGAAAGATGGTATGGTATTTTATAAAAGGAATGCTAAAAATTCATATAACATGTGTAATTAAAAAGATATTATAGAATCTATAAACATTTGTTGGTAGATGAATGACACTCAAACAAGTTGGAAAAAAGATTTTAATTGGATATGGAATGTGGTCTTGGAACTCAAAAAGGCTTATTTTAGATGGCTACTACTCTTGAAAAAGCTATCGTGGTCATCATATAATGTATGTACAAAATTATGTGACTTATATAGAAAGACTAACATATTGAGTAGATCTTTTTTTAATTTTTTTTTGCTATAGAGATATGGCTAATGTTTTGTGGTGAGTTATGTGATTCAGGCAACATAGGATAGCTTAAAAAACATGAAATCATTATGAGTAAAATTGAAGGTTTGGATAAATATTCTAGTTTATTTTGGCTTATTCTTTCTACTAAAATCCTTTGGATGATTTGGAAAAGTAGGAACGAGGAAAAATTTCAAGGTAGGGTGAGGGTACTTACTGAGTCTAATAAAAAAATTCATCTTTCACAATCTCTTTCTGTAGGTTACTTTGGCATTGGAGGTGTCCAAGGACAAATTTAAAAATATGGTCAAAGGTGAAAAGGTAGAGATAAAAGAGGATGAAGTTAAATATGTAAGGACCTGATAACACAGTTCAATCTTTCATTCAAAAATGAGTTCAAGGCATTTCAAGACTTTTATAACAAAAAATCAAAGTAAATTGATATACGTAGTTTAATCTACTTCCACACCTCTTTTTGGGATGTAAATTATTACTATATGTAGTTGTAGTTGTATAGTATACTAAGATAGAATAACTTGATACTTCAGATTAGATAAACAACCATAATGTTGTTTTAAATATGTAATAGTTCCTTTTTGATATATATAAACTATCTTCAATCTAAAAAAAATCAATTTTCCCATCTAAATCAACTTATCCTACTACCTAGTCAAGTCAGTAATGAATATATCTAGAGAAGACTTCTTCCATGTGGTTACAAGAGCTCATTTGGGGGAGTAGAAAGTATATACAAACACATAATAGTAAGGACCTAATTTGGAGAGTATGGAAAGAACTAGTTGATACTCTTTTCTCTCTATTCCACATTATTTTAACTACAACCTTAGTGATTTAAATTTAGTAAAGAAGTCCTATAAGGTGTCAAAGGAATTGGGGTTCAAACTTATGAGCTCATTCTCTAACTTATGAAATTTCATTTCATTTATCTTCCCAAAAAAATTCTTTAATGTAAGCCAAACTTCATTAGGTGTATTCAAGGATTCTAGATGAAAGAGGAGTTTGGAGATACATTAAGAAACCAAAAATCCTAAGTCTTGATCACATTTGTTAAACCACTTTTCTTTATCTTCCTCAATAGCAAGTTCTTTCTCAATGCTCATTATTACCCTATACAAGCCTTTATTTTCTAGTATAAGTTCTACTTTTGGTTTCCAATAATGATAGTTAAAGGATGTTAATGGTGTGACAATATAATTTGAATCTATGCTTGAAAATAAATTATTGTAGAAATGAATTACAAAAGGAAAGTAGGAAGTGCACATGACATAATACACAACATCCCCTTTATTTAGTATTAGATTCCCTAATATTTTTTCACTTTATATGTTTAGTACATAGACAAGTCCAATGGAATAAAAAATGTACTTTATAATTTTAGTGTGATATTATTTCTAAAGGATCAGACATAAAAAAGAATCACTTTAAAAAAATAGCATTCAATTTCAAGTTTCCAATCAAAAGTTACAATAATTTCAGTATTTCTTTATGTTGCATATTTCAATTACACTTCAAAAAATTAAAAAATGCCTATGCAAGTGATAAATTGAGAGGGGGATAAATTTAAACCATCACTATTAGGAATAATAGTTTTAGTCCTCATACGACCATACTATGTGACTAGGTGCTAAGCTCTTGGTGATTTCTCCTCCTCATTTCTTGCTAATGTAACACAAGTGTAAATGTTGACCTCAACAAATCTCAAGCTACTATGAATAGAGATTCTTGTTGCTGATTTAATTTGATGGGTGTGTGGTCACCAATAGTCTAGTCATAAATACTAATAGGTATAGGTAAAGACTGTGATGTATATCGTGCTTCCTTTGTAGTCAATTTGTGGCCTCTTCAAACCAAACTACCCCCTCAAACATAAATTTATGCTAAATCATAGCCTAGAAAAAATGAAAGTGTAGGTTTATGTTGGATTGTGGCCTACAAATCGGCCTATCACATCCTCCATATCAATCATTAAATTATTGGTTTATTATGACCTCCACAAAAGCTACTGGGAGATCACACTTGACATCCACTTCAAATCCAAATTGAGATCATAGACCAACCCTTTTCCATGAACTTTGTAAATATTTAAATAAGAACCAAAAAAACACAACAAGCCAAAAAATTGCATGCATTATTGATTTTCAAAAAAATATCTCAACAAAAATTATCAAACCAACTTGAACAAAAACTAGAATGACTCTGATACCATGAAAAAATTGCCAAGATATCTAGATAGAATACTAGTATTGAATCAAGTTGCAAATGTGGAGAAATCACACACTCCTACCTATGAAATTAAAAAACATAGAATGCAAGGAAAAATATATAGATGAAAAATGGATAAATCAACACGAAGATTAGCCATGGGTGATATGTAAAAATAAGAGAGGGGATAAAATTTTAATCTGAGTAGTGAAGCTAGTTGAGTATTCAGCTCCCACTAACTAATATAGGTGGTGAGTTAACTCCCTAAATACTCACAAGAGGTGGTGAGCTAACTTTCATTAATATGGACACCTACGTAGGCTTAATGTCATGTCTATATATCCATGTACATAGTACATGAATTAATATATACATTAAAATTTATTTATTTATATTTTATATATTAGATATTATTCATGTATTTATTTAAATTTATATATAATATTAATATATAATTACAAAATTATTAACATTCAAGAGTAAAATATAAATTTAAAGACTATTATTTTTTAATTTCTCACATGGGTCATGGCCCCTAATGAGCTTGTAGCCTCTTGAGACTCATGGCCCCCAAAAGGGTGTAGTCTCAAGGCATGTGGCTTTCTTTGCACAAGCCACAACCTCTAAAGGCCTACAAAACTTGTGCAAGACAAGTCACACATGCTTGTATTTTTTTTGAATTTACGTAAAATAATAGAAATAAAATTTAATGCATTGTATGGTATACATATTTTTATGATATTTTTCTGTATACTAATCTATTTAGTTAAAAAAGTAAATAAATGGGGTTACATAGTCCCTCTACCAAACTATGACAGTCTTTCTCAAAGTTCGTGGAACCTAAAAATATTATATCTAGACCTTAGGTAGATATGGGGTCCCTCCATATTAAATTCTCTTAGTTTTAGTTATTTCAACACCATTTGACTATTCCAAGAATGAATACATTTTTGGGAAAGAGTGATTTGATAGTAGTGTAATAGTGGCAACAAGAATACTTTATTTTTTGTGCATCATGGGGTAAATAAATTGTACCAACATGTCAAGGTAGGTAGTTGAATGATATTCGAGGCTTTATTTTGTTTCTTGGTCTGTTGATCCTTCCAAGCTACATTATTGCAATGTAATATTTGAAGAACCATGAGAGCAAAAAATTACCAAACTATGACAAAACAATTGTAATATTTTCTGGAACCCATTAATTTTTTTTCTAAACCTATAGGTGGATATGGAGTCCCTCCACATTAAAATCTCTAATTTTTGTTCAACTCAAAACTATTTGGCCATGCCAAGAACAAATACCTTCTTGCAAAAAGCATCATTTGAGAGTAGTGTAACCATGTTAACAAGAATATTTTGTGATTCATGCATCATTGAGTCAAATCAACTATGCAAACACATTAGTGTGGGTAGGTGAATGATATTAAAGGCATCAGTTTTTTCCCCATTATGTCTCTCAATCCTTCCAAGCTATATTATCCTAGTCCAATCTCTCAAGAGCCCTAAGAGTAAAAAATTTCCAAACTATGATCTAGATAATTTCGTAGAGTTTTTGGCACCTACAAATGTTTTTTCTAGATATATAATTATATATGGGGTCCATCCACATTAAATTATCTTATTATTTTTCAACATGACAATGTTTGACATGTCAAGAGTGAATTCATTCTTGTAAAAAACATCATTTGAGAGCAATGTAATTATGGTAACAAGCATATTTTGTATTATGTGTGTCATGGTTCCAAACTAGCTATGCAAACACATTAGGGTGGGTAGGTGAATGCTATTGAAGGCCTTGGTTTTTCCCCAGGACTCTTGATCATTGTAGATGGTTTTTGGTGTAGTCTGTTAAGAGTCCTAAGAGTAAAATACTAAAAACTATGATTGATTAGTCCTAAAGTTCATGGAACCTACCAATGTTATGTCTAGACCTATAGGTGAATGGTGGGTCCCTCTATAAAACCCTATCTCATTTTTTGTCAACTCAACCCTATCACAACAAAGAGAATAATCAATTGCAGGCACCCAAAGAAAAATTTCCTGATGACTAGTCTTGACTGGCCTAAATTCAAGAATTTGTTTAATGTTACTCTTCAAAAAAATAGTTACAGTTTTTATGTTATCATTAATGTTCATTTTTTTTTATTTTCAAAAAAATCGTTGCAGTTTTTATTTTCAAAATTTTTAGTTTTCTCATAATGTCAAACAGTGTATCATGTGTGTATTTTATACGATTCCCATGAAAATTCAAATAATTGTAAGAGCCTGAAATATTTCATATATTATTAAAAAAGGAAATTACATATTTTTTAATATAGAACTCTAAAACGATTATTTTAGAATTAAATATTTTTTTATCAAAAATTAAATAAACAAAGAAAAATTTAATTGGAAGTATATTGACATATACTTGTAGTGATTTATGTTTAATCATTAGTATAGACATCTTATATATATTTATCTATTTAAGAATTATTTTATATTATATTAAAATTATTTAAGAATTATTTTATTTTTACTCATTTAAAAAGAGTTTTTTATGTCTTGTTGTCATTGTAGAATGCCTCATAATAAATTTATATGTTTAGGACACCTGTATCACATCTTATAAAGGGACCCATTTAATCTTATTGTGGATAGGTACATTGATCTAACTTATCAATCACAAAGTGACAAACTTGATTGTTCATTCCACGAGAGAAATCACATAGCCAATCTATATGTCATGTACCCAAGAAGTCCACTATATATAAACATAAAATACTATCAACAACTAAAGGATAATTTTAATCACCAACATTATATGGGCTTGTAATAAAATAAAAATTTCATATAATGAAGAAAGGAAAGGTGACAAAGTAAAGCCAACAAAAACTCCTCTACCAAACATGACATATATGCAATGTGAGTGTGTTTTAAACTTCTTAGAATGAATATGTCCCCTATATATGGAAATATTGAGCACATTGTGGTACACCAAGTTAAAGCATGACTTGAGGAGAAAAAACAAAATTAGTTAGATATGAGTCACAATCACTAAAAAAATTGGATGGGAGGATGTCGAGTGGAAGACAACATGAAAAATAAAGATAGAAAGGAAAACCTTATAGGCCATAGAATGTCATTCTGCTGAAGTTTTTGTAATGTTTTGAAGGGATAGAGAGCTACAAAAATTAATATTTATAAGAGGAGAAAAGAGTCGGTGTTGAAAAAATTTCATTCACTTGATT
Source organism: Sequoia sempervirens (assembly GCA_007258455.2). NCBI lineage: Eukaryota > Viridiplantae > Streptophyta > Pinopsida > Cupressales > Cupressaceae > Sequoia > Sequoia sempervirens. The sequence continues at coordinate 13,033 of VDFB02289552.1, forward strand.
TATTTCCTTCTTTATAGGTTTCCAACCATGCGATTCACTATTTATATATCAATTTTGGTTTGTTGCAATATTTTGAGGGATTGTGGAGTGAGACCCAAACTATGTCAAGAAAAAACATTCATAAAATGGATTAGATGAGAGATGACAAGGAGAAGATTAGTAAAAGGAAATTGATTTATAGATTAAGTATATTTACCATAAATATGAGTAGAAGAGATGTATTTGATACCATTGGGCCATCAACGAGAAGCTAAAACAAGAGCCATTATAAGAGAAATCATGGATATGAGTAGCTAAAATTGGATGTGATACCATTGAGCCATCTTAATTTAATAGAATCCAATGTACATGAATGCTTGTCAAAGATCCTTCTTAGATATAGGTCTCCATTTCCTTCAAATTTGGAAAAAAGAGGCCTTGAAAGATAATGACTTGGTCTTTGCAAATAAAATCATGCTTATTATTGCTTGGTGTGTTGCATATGATTCATCACATATTATATGGAGACCATTTTTTTTCTAAAAATATATTAGAAATATACATTATGTAGCTTTTCAACGCCTACTTCAAAAATATCTTCATCACTCTTGGCATTGAGGAAAATTTTACTACCCAATTAAGAAATGTTCAATATTTTTCTATAGTTAAGTACACACCTCCTTCACAATTTCTTTCCTATAATAGTATTAAATACTAAAATATTCTATTATTTTAAAGGGTAAAAACTTTTGACCCAAAGTTATGAACCGACAAGATCACTGATGAGGGACCCCATCCCCAATTTAAACATTCAGCAATTACACCCCAGTGGATTTTGAACCTTGATGGCAAGAACAACACCACGATAAATTAACCATCATACCATGCCACTATTAAAAAATTCTATACTATTCACTCTCATAGCTAAAAATAATTAATTTAAGTTGATTTATGCTTATAAGTATGCATCTTATTAGATTAGCCTAGCTTAGGGGAGTTTTGAGGTCATGTTAATTTGAAAATTTCCCACAATATACACCTTCCTATCTAATTGTTTTCATCCTCATAATCTTTGAGTTGACCCTTCATTAGTATTTCCTTGACCTTATTTCAACTATCAATGGAGGATGATGAGTTCAATGGTGGTGGAAGTATACAAATTTAAATAGAATTTTGATGTTCTTATTCAATTTTTTTGGGTACCCACTTAGTCTTTCAGTATACCACTCTAGAAAGAAAAAAGTTGATCTCAAATCTAAATACATCATCACCTAGCTTTATATTTCTTTCTTGATTGGAATTTAAAATGATGGTTGAAATTTTAATCATTTAATCTAGTTATTGTTTTTTTTTTTTTTTTTAGACTGCAGGAATCGGGTAGCACGACCCCCTATAAACTGTAGTGCACCTGGTAAACTTTTTAACATGACCGGCGGCACTGGCGCGATACGCCCTCTGGTACCACGGGATGGGGGAGACTAGAACTCGTGACTAGCAGAGCCACAACGGAATTACTTAGCCAACCGAGCTAGGGCCCCCGCCCTAATTAATCTAGTTGTTAAGTAGCCCTAATAAATTACATTAAAAAGTTGTTAGCAAGGATTGCTTTGATGCAGGAGCATCCTTGGTTCTTGGAAATCTTGCATCAACCAAAAATATTTTCTTTCAGTTTTTGTTCTTGTTTTGTTCTTACTCAGTTCATGTTGGTGGATTCATCATATTTACTCACCAGACCTTGTGGATCTTGGATTACATTGTCTACATGTTCATTTTCCTTGTTCTAATATTTGAGCGCGATTGGATCTTTTTCTAGCAAGTTATCGCTTCTAAAATCTCTTGGCAGTTTCTTGAACTGGCACCAGAATAGTTTTAAGCCTAACGGTTAATTTGATCACTCATGGATCATTCTTGTGACTTGCTGATCTCAATGGTATGATTTTAAATGTTCCTTGGAGTGTCCCTAACCTTTAGTATAGGTCCACACTTCATCTTACACACCTATTGAAGAGTAATTCAAATTTGAGGCCAACTTATTCATGCACACGTTACATTTTCTTCCCTTGGAGAATGTGATGATCTTTGGCCAACGCGGATGTTTCTTGAGTTGTGGATATGATATAAAGCTTTTAGCTGATCATTTGAATGGCGGTAATCTAGTAGAGTTCTATTAGAAGGATAATATTGATTTGATTGTAATTTTCAGCTCGCATATAGGAGCATGTTAGAATGTTGTCTTTCTTATCAGGCCTGTGAGCCAAATCTATAAACCCAGATGTCACCAGCTGAATGTAACTGAGATCATTGTTAATGAGAATATTTTCATCTGCATTTTCCTCCATATTTTGTGTTGCTTTCATTTTCTTACTCTTGTTGCACAGTCTAGATTGTTCTCTTTGAGGACCCTCCTACCATGGCTGCGTCATGCTTGCAAGTTGTTAAGTTCAATATTGAATACAATGTTATATAGTTCAAACATGATAACAATTTGTGTTATCACCACACATTATAACTTGATAATCCTTGTACACTATAGATTTAAAAATATTAGATATTACAAAAAATACCTTAAGAAAACATATTCTAAGTTGGGGGAGATTTGGTTTAAAATTTGTAACAATGGAAATAATATGGTAAATCGTTAGATCCTTCTTTCCTATTTAGTCTAATATCAAACTTGTATAAGAGTAAATTTAGGAGATGTTGAATTCATATCTATGGTAAGGAGTTATTATGTGGCCATTGAATTAAGTATTCAATGTATATGAGTTCTATTTGTATCAACTAATAGATAGATATAGATTTGGGAGCCTAAAAAAATTAGCTCTAGGGTTTTCAATACTCAAGAAAATGGTACGAATGTTTTTTCCAAATTACATTGCATACAACTATTAGAAGCTACTAGTATTTTTTTACAAATTTTTTTGGTAGGAATTGTACTTGAGTGTACATTAGACTTTGATTTTGGCAAGTTGTTCAATATGGTAAGAAAATATTTGAAGTTGATATTAATAGTCAATTATTGGTTATTGCATGTAACCAAATGAGAAATTATGCCATGAAAATTGAAAACAATTACACGACATAGTTGAATAAGAAGAAAATGGATGCTTTATAACCTAGGTCATAGAACACCACTCTTTTCCAATTATCATTCAAGGATGTCATAGGAGTCCTAATTGGATTGAATATAAACCCCACAAGGTGAGTTAATTCTCAACAATGAAGAACTAGGAATGGTTTCTTTAAGCTTTTAAGGGTTCACCACAAAGAAAATTCTTGGAAAAGACAAATAAGCCTTCAACCTACAAAACCTAGTGATGCAAGCTAAATGATGAAATAATGCAATAGGAGGTTAGGATATGTGTACCTGAGAAGTCTGGAAATGTGATGAGGATTTTGGAAATGAAAAAATGTTGTCAAAAATTGCTATGGAGGACTAAGATTCCCTTACTATTGTCTTAGTCTTGCTACTATTTTTTGGGGCAGATGCAGAATCTTTAGATCTACCAAAACTGGATCTGAAAGAATTTCTGTAAAATACCACTTGGAGGACTAAGATACCATTACTACTGTCATTTTTTTTATCTAAATTTTTGAAATCTCTGAAAGTGGTCCTGAGGCTCAAGGTCTACACCTCCTCATATCTCAGGTTCTGAAACTTTCAGATTTGGCTTGTAGGTGAGTTTCCATGAAGATGACAACTTTGTAATGCAACTTTGCAACTTTTCATTCCAAATGATCTTCAAGTCTTCAACCTAAATTTACAATTAAAAAAACACACAAAAGAGGAAGGACTTGGGTATGTGCAGGATCATCATGGAAAAAATAGACCCTTAAGTGGTGAAAATTTCAGAAAAATCAGAGTTAGGCAACTTGACGTAAAAATTTGAATAAGTTATCTATATTATTTCAAAAATATGTAAGAATAGAATATGTAGCAAATTGAATGTAGTTTCTAAACTACTAGGTTTATTTAAAAAAATATATATTTGGTGAAAATTTAAAATTTCCATTCAGTAGTACTTAAATTTCAAGGAAAAAATAAGAAGTAGGTGTCTGTCTGACCACCCTAACCACAATAAAATGATAATATTTTTTTATATGATTTTAGATATAAGCAGAGGACTCGTTTCCCGATGTGATGCACATTTTTTTGTAACTTTTTTCCAAGTAAATAATTAATTATGAATTTTTTATTACAACTTTTAAAAAATATTAAAACTCGTATGTCTGACCACCTTAACTTGGTCAAAACTTCATGAAATTCAATTTTTATTTTTTAATCCTCTAGTATGCGAAGCATAAAATGTGATACCGTTTGAAAGCTATAGATGTTTTTCAATTATCCCATCAATCAGGACTTTAGTCATAATTCAAATAGAAAATGAATAATAATTATTTATTAAATTTAAAGTAAAACATAATTTATATTAGTGGAAATATGAGAATCTCCTTTAAAAACCCTTTTTGTTTCATCAATCTTAGGTAAGAAGAAGTCATTAGCCACATACCCTACACATACCCATCATATTGCAAATTTTTGGCCCATCACGATCCTACACATACCCACTTGTTGATTGTTAGTAAATAGGGGTTTGTCTTGGTCAAAACCCTTGTAGGTAATTAAACTAAATGATGAAATGAAGCATGAAATACAAAATATGTAAATGATATCACCTTGGATGATGTCTTGTGAATCAAATCTACAATCTACCATGTAGTTTCCATGAAGAATGTAGATCTTGGATCCTTGGATATGATGTGAACAATGGTTGCAAATAGATCTTCAATGCACTACATCCACAATCTTGGCTCAACAATATGAATGGATGCGCCAAACCCTTGACATGATGCTTGAATCTTGATGATGGCTCCAAATACTTGATTAATTTCTCTTGAAAGCTCTTGTGGGCTCCAATTTGTAATTAGGAATGCTCTCACAACAATATTGACTTGAAATGAGTGAAGGAACCCTGTATTTATACTTATATATGCTTAATATCCCAAAATTACACCACAACAAGATGACACATGAATTCATTGATTAAAGGAGGCTAAATCCTACCAAAATTAGAAATTAAATCCTGAAAATACCCTAAGGAGGACTAAGATGCCCTAGGTGGCATCTTAGTCCCAAGGCTTGAAACTTGGGGGACAAACTCCAAAAAGGGACCTTTTTAGGTGCTTTCAAAATCAGGGTCCCAAGACCCATGGAGGACAAAGATGCCCTAGGTGGCATCTTAGTCTCAATCCAAAAATTAGGGACACACAAATAGAATCATTAAATGATCATTTATCTTTTGATGTTTGTCAGGATTATCCATAAAAAGATGTAGTTTATTAGGCTTGTGGATGCAAAATAGGACCAATTAAGACATAAATAAAAGATAAATAAACCAAGGCGGGCCCAAACAAGTGTGAAAATGAAAGTGTGTGCATTTTACTACACTACAATAGTTATATTATACCAATGAGGATTGAGTAGGTAAAATAGTAGTTATAGAAGTGTCTAAGATATTAAAATATTATAATTACAACTATGGTAAGACTAAATCATCAAGCTTACACATCTTGAATGGAAGATAGTAAATGCTAGGTACTTTTATTGGAATATTGGGTTAATCAATATTCCATTGCATTTACCTCATGTATATTCAATGATACAATTTTATTGTCATCATACCTTAATCTTTAGTGCTTAAGTGATTTCATGGTTTAGATTGGTAATTCTTTATTGAATAGTTAATTAAGTTGGTATATTTTTATAGGCATTGAGATTCCTTCCAAGAAATTAGAATTGTTTCATATTATTGGAAATTTGTCTTTTAGGCATGGTTTGCACAATCTCTTTTAAACTAAGTCCTTAAGATGTAAACAACAATTATTTTTTAACTTGACTTTTTAACCTTACTTGATGGGGATGTTTTCTTTGAATCCTTTTTAAATGAAATATGTGAAATTTTATGGCACAAACTATAGAGCCTCTAATTCCCTAAAAGTGATATAGAAATAGGGTTATTTCAAATCAAGCCCCAAAAGAGTACATCTAGTGCTAGGGATATGTCATGATATAGGGATCTTGTCCAATATAATACATTATTGGAAGTAGTAATAGTGATTTTTTGTCATTTCTATATTTAGTAAGGTTTGCTTATAACATTTCTAAATTGAAATAAATTATTAATTATATGAATAATTGGTTCCATAATTTAAAGATGATCATCAACAATAGAAAGGCCAATAAGTATAATAGATCGAGTAGTTAGTCATTTTATTTAGGTCCCATGAACATATTGCCAAAATATGTGATGCACATCACACTTTGTAATGAAATTATAATCATTATGATGAAAATATAGTAGCAATCAATGGTTGTTGTTGAATTGGTATTAGAGCATAGTTTGTATACTAGACCCATATAGCTCACTAGACTTTGGGAATAAGTTGAAAAGGTGAAAATATAGAGTTTTGTCCCATTTTGGGCCAACATAATAGTTTTGGGAGAAATAGTTTCATTTGAAATGTCTCTTAGGTGAAACGATTTCCCATAAACTATGTGGCAGCTACAAGACACAAAGGGTTTCAAACAAAACTATCTCACCCAAACACTATAAATTCTCATATGGGTAAGTGCACCAACCTGTGACACAAAAATGTCTCTTAAGATGTCACTTTTTTTTTCTTCTGAAATCGACAAAGTTTTATGTTCACAATAGATGACTATACAATACTTGTGTGGAATTTCAAATTCAGTGAGAAAATCCTAAAGGCAAAGAGCCTCGATAGTTGTATTAAAAGCTCTCATACTCTACCTTTGTGGATGATCAAGCAATAGCATTTTTCTTTCTTCTAGACCAACTAATACTAGCAAGACCAAGTGAGAAATTGTAACTTGAAGTGGACATATTATTCTAAGTATCACCTACCCAATTTGAATCTATATATCCAACCAAGCTAATATATGTGTCAAATCAATAATAAATCCCAAATCAGAGTACCCTAAAGAAAGTGAAGGATCATCTTAGTTTCTTTATGGTGTATCTGATGAGACTCATATGTGAATATCAAAACCATGCCTACTACATATGAAATATTAGGCTTGGTATAAATAAGATAGATAAGACTACAAATTTGTCAATACAAAGTAACATCACATGATGGTGTAGTAAAATTAGCCTCAAAATTGACTTCAAATAGAAAGGGAGTCAAAGATGGATTATAACCAGTTGTGTGAAATTAAGAAAGTAGATCAAGAATATATTTGGGATATGCAAGAGTGATATGTATTTAGAATTGTGAAATCTCAATACCAAGGAATTAATGTAACAAAACCAAAAATTTTAATCTAAAATATATCTTGTAGAACTATCTTCATGTCTACAATAGTGGATGAAGAGCTCCTGGTGATAAAAAGATCAACGACATAAAGTAATACTATTAATAATAAACCATCTTGTCACAATATATATATATAGAAGGATCTATGTGGCTCTAATAAAAAATTGAAGATAAGAGGAAGGAATCCATCTTGGCATACCAAGCCTAAGTGGCCTACTTGAGGCCATAGATGATTTTCCTAAGTTTACAAACCTTAGTGGTTGTTCCATGTAGATCTCCTCTTCAAGGTTTCCATGAAGAAAGGTACTCCTCAAATCCATCTGGTGGACATCCAAACACATGTAATGAAAATAGTAAGTGGGAGGTAAATTGAATTCATATTGTCCATGGGTGCAAAAGTCTCTATGTAGCCAGTGTGAGCAACTTGTGAAAATCCCTTGGTAACCAAACATACTTCATACTTATCAATTGACCCTTTTGCATAAAAAATGGTTTGATATCGTAAGAGAGGGGGACCAACCACATCAAGGCTTCAAGTCATAGAGAGATGAGAGTGGAGGGATTCCCTAACTTACCTCACTCTAAAGGGATTCAGATTGAGAATGAAGAGCACTATATGGTACTTTTGTCACTTTGTAGATCCGTGATTCTGTTTGGGGCTAGACGAGCTAGTTTTTGGAGTCTGATCCGTATCTCAGAAAACTCTCTGTCCAAGGATGGTAGCACAAGTCTGGGATGATAACATGACATGCTGGCATCTCTCTAGCGCATTGGTGTCTGCACGACCAAAGAATGTAAAGTACAATAAAAACTACTGAAAACCTATTGATAGCCTAGCTAGTTGATTTTGATGGGAAAGAAAGAATGATAAAATACAAGAAGTATATGTGGAGATGATAAAGAAAGTAAATAAATGCTAGGGTCACAAAGATTATCTCACAAAAGTGCTTGTTCACCAGCTAGCTCCATGGACATGTTCACCTACACACAAGAAAGAGGGGAAAATTGTTGGGGTTGTACAGGGGCCTTCCTTATTCATAACCCCACTTTGGTGTTTCCACCTCCACAGACAAAAAAAAGAGAAACAAAGTAGAATATGCGATAAAGAAAATAGAAAGAAAGAATGTCGAACACTACAAAACAATACTATGCTACTCTATCAAATCACAAAGGAGAGGAGTGAATCGTTACCACCTCCACCTAAAGGCTCACAAGCCAATGAAGGGAAAATGCAAGGTATGGACTTGGAAAAGTCACCACAACTATAGTGGTGATGAAGGGAGGTCTCTCAAAACTCCAAGCCCACAACTTATATGGCTACCTCACACTTGCAATGTAGAGTTGATGGAGTGTCAATGTTGCTGCAATGCTCAAAATAAAGTGCTAGAATGTTACTTGAGAATGTGAATGAGCTGCTAAGAGAGATGAAGTGATTGTGTAGAGGGTTGGATGAATGAATGGATAATGTTTTTTGAAGGTGGTATGATAAGAAATAAGCCATTTTTAGTTTGGATGGTTGAAAAATAACGTTACAATTCAACCCCAATCAGGTGTGTAACACCTCTTCCAACTTCAAACACAAGAATCTGTCAGGTACGAAAGCGCACCACATAGATGTCCATATTCCGTGTGTTCATCCCCAACAAATATCCTCTCACCAACACAGGAAAAATTCCAAATGGAAGGAAGGTAGGTGGGTGATATGGAATTTGTCCTTAAGATTTGATTTTCTAAGGTGAGGGTATGTGAAAGTGGAATTTACACAAGGGGTACAAATTTGCTCCTATACAGATATATTCAACTATATTCAACCACCCTCCTTTCCTTTAAGAAGTGGAGACAAGCCAAAAGTGTGATTTCTCATTAAGGAATCATATTCCTCATACATATCACTATCCCACTCAAGTATTCTTGATATCTCTCTAAATTTTTGCAATCTAAGACTAAGGAAAAGAAAGCATGTGCCCCAATTTGATAGTTTTTCCATGTACTTTTATCATATTTAAGATTTCCTACCTAATTATCTACATTATGGAGTGTCTATCTAACCTAAATAGGGTGAAAAGTGGGTGAGTCAAGTGTTGAAACATCATCCTCCAAAACATGTGTAGAAGTAGATGAAGATGAATCCCTATCACTATCCTCATTGTCAAAACTAGAAGAAGAAGAAGAATCTACCTCAATAATATGTTGTGGATGGTCTGAGTCATTAGAAGAATCATTAAAAATAAGTGATCCCAAAATATAAGGATAAATTTTAAGTGTAGAGTTGGTAGAAATATCTTGAAAATTAGAACTCCTCTTAAGGACAACTCATGTGTGGTTAGGTGGAGTAGATGATGAACTTTCACACCGTGTAGATAATCTACAATGATGAAAGGTTGGGACTTTGGTTTCACTATATTGTTATTCTTCTTGAATATACTTTTCATGACTAGGGATTTGAAGACCTTGAAGTGTTCAATTAATGGTTTCCTACCTATCCAAGATTCAAAGGGAGTGTTTCCCTTTAAGGCTTTGTGAGGAACTTGATTATGAATGTAATAAGCATAGTTGGTTGCTTCTACTCATTACTATTGTGTAAGACCCTTGATGTCTATCATACAATTAGCCATCTCTTTTAATGATATGTTCTTACATTCTACATCATTATTCTATTAGGGAGTATAAGGAACTATGCATTACAAGTCTATACCCTTTGTTGTACAAAACTGCTCAAACTTGTATTTGACATACTCACCCTCATTATTTTCCAAAAGAATGTTGTTGTCTTTCCCTGACTATTTTTTAAAGAGAACCTTGAAGTCTCAATTTTTTTAAGTCTTTATATTTTTTCAAAGGAAGTAGAACCATGTGTATCTAGATAAGTCATCCATGAAAGTGAGAGTATACCTCAAGACATAGTGAAATATGGATGGGAAAATTCCCCTAATACATCATTTTGAACAAGCTTCAAAACTTGTGTAGCCCTCCATAATTTTATAATTTCAATTTTCTCTTTACGATACTTCCTAAGGGTACAATCCTCACAAATAACATTAGAGTCTAGCTCTGTGAAACCATGTGAACATACCCTACTATCTAAGATGTTCAAGGTAGTGGTAATTAAGGTGGTAAACATGCTCATACCATAATTTGTTAACTTTGTTTGAATGAGTAAGAAATGTTGTAGGAGAAACATAAAGTAAAAAGTATGAGAATATGTATACCCTAACTTGGTGATCTTCCCTTCCCAAAGCTAACAAATTTTTGGTTTGCAACTTTTTAATCTCAATTAAGTTTGAAGAAAAATGAACAATCATGCTCTTCCCTATGTGGGTAATCTAATACACTCAAAGGAGATTACATAAAAGAGAAGGTACAACTAGAATTTTTTTGAATTTTCCACCTTCAACTTCAACAAACCCTCTCCCTAAAACTATTGCTAGAGTGTCATCACCCAATGTAATAAAAGATGGAGATGTTGATGATGATATAGTGGCAACTACAACTTTTCCCTTAGATTTGTCTTTACCTTTCTCCTTTGGCTTGGTATATTCTTGAGTTGATGAAGATTGTTTGATTGATTGACCGACCCCAATGTTGGGATTCTCAAGAAGATATGACAGATGGTCAATTTGTTTGCTCATACATTTTTTATCATAATGCCCAGGCTTCTTGCAATATGAAGACTTAACTTTTTCTTTCTTAGGTTACCCTTGATTTGAAGAAGTTTTAGTGCTGATTTTGGAGGACTTTGATTTCTATTATTTCTTTGTCTCTTTATCCTTTTGAGTTCTCTATAGCTTCCAATTTTTTGAGTCATGTTGTTCTCATTCCCAATAATATGGGCTTGAGGTTTTGAAAAAATAATTTTTTGGGAACATTTCTACAAGTGGTAGTAAGGGTTTCATTGAGTTTCATGCAAGGATACATGTGGATTCACAATGGACGTAAACCATTAAGGTTTTGTATATTTTGACCTTTGTATGCTTACCCTACCTTGCAATGATTCCTCTTTCCGTTGCTAGTTTGTAATTACTTTGTGCATAAAATGGTTTCCATACTTTGTCTTTCTTCATGAATGTTTATCATTAGTTGGTAGTGTTTTCTCGCATTGCCATCCTTCGGGGTTGAGGGGGTACTAGTCAATAATGGAGATAGATGTATTGGTGAAAGGGGATATGCTCAATAGCTCTAGGTTTCCTTCAGATCTTTTAGGTGCAATAACTAACAATGATGAGGGGAAAACGTGAACCTTTAAAGACATTATGGTGGATTTTGACCACCTTCTGATTCTAGAGAATGTGGAATTTGTTGAAATTCATGATAGGATGGAATTTGAACTCCAAGGTTCTGAAGATAGAAATGGTAAGTCCCCCTTGATACCCCCAAAAAACTATTCCTCGCTCCTAATCCTAAATTGAAAGAAGCCATTGTGAAAGAAGAAACTAGGCTTTAAGAAAGGTGGTTGTGTCATTTGTAGCCTTAGACTATAATAAAATTTAGACAAGAAAGTACCTTGATGAATGGTTTAACAATGTTTGGAGTAGGAAATTTGGTATTTAGTTATCTTTTTTAAGAGTATTGCAGAAAGTTTTGTTTATAATATTTCTTAAAGATCATGACATGCAAACTAAAATGTTGGATAAATAATATTGGAAAGGGGAATTGTTTGTTTAGGGTGGTGGATTGATCATCAATACACTAAATGATGAAGTTATTGTGTTATCCTACCCAAGGTGGGTGATGACCAAGAATATACCCCATCAAATGTGGGCCTTTTTACCCAATCTTTTTTCTCCAATTGGAAAAGTTTTGAGACTAGAAGAAATGACTAAGACTGGAATGGGCATGGATGCAAGGCTTCTTGGCCCTAATTTCAAGTTTAGATATTTTGAAAGAATTAGTTGTCGAGTCAAATGGGGAATTAACAACCATTAAATTAGATTTATTAGGTGGATTAAACACCTGCTTCCTCTATAAAATGGAAGGGCATATTAGGAGAAAATGTCCCTTCCTAAAAAAGAGAATACAATAGTCTTAATCCTATAAACTAGAGGGAGGATAGGATTGTCCCAAATGTAAATAATATAGATATCCAAGCTTCTATTTGGGAAAAAAATCTTAATAGCAAAAACCCTAACTTTGATATTAACAAATATGTAACACCCCTCTGTTTTGGCTCTTTGGATCAGCTGTGTTCTTCCTTGTTATGATTGTGTTTGACTATGCTTTGACTTTGGAACTAGGTTTCTTTTGACCATTACCTATTAAGCGTTGTAAACATTATATTTTGATGTGATGATATTTTATTTTGATGTTATTATTATTTCATGTTATGGATTAAATTAGCATGTATGTGAATTACCGATGCTTTATGCTTTGATTATATCATTGATGAGTAGATGCGTTAGTTAGCGATATTATATTGGTGAAGGGGACGAGATCACATCACTCGCATGCGAGTGCCTTGTGATTCCGTGATTTTCTCTTCACGATGTGTTTTAATATATTATATGCATGTTTCGACACTCGTATTGTGTGCAGGATGTAGGTACAAGACATCAACTCCACCTGGTTTCACAGGTTTGAGCGTGTCCATTGACCAATGGTATTGATTGGGAGATAGTAACTAGGTTTTTTGTGTCAAACCATCACCCTAGTCATAGTGTGTCATCAGGTTTGTAGTCGGGTTCAGCTATTTTATGTTGTTAGTTTCCTCCTTGGCCTTGTATTTAAAATTGCAAGTTAAAAGTGATTAAACAGCTTTTGAAATTTATAAATGATGATTGTTTTGTCTTATTGAGATGTTGGAAAATTAGTGATTAATTAATTAATTTAATTAAATTAATAAAATAATCTAATTTTGAATTAGATTTATTTTATTGACTAATTAAATTAATAGTGATAAAATTAAACCAATTTGGTTGGGTTGGCACCTTTAGATTTTTGGATTAATTTAAAAATTAGAATTATGCTTTATATTTTACTTGTAGAAATAAAAGTTGAAAATAATTTTATTTGTGAATTGTTAAATTCATTTGGTTAAATAAATTTAATTACCTTTTTGGTTGAAAATGAATTTTATTTAAAATGAAAATTATGCAAAATGCATTTGGGGAAAGCAAATTGTTTTAAAATTGAAAAATAGAAAATATCTCCATTTTGGCAATAAATTTAGTGGGTGAGTCAATTTTAGGGCTTTGACAAATTTGGAGAAGAAAGGGCATAACGTAATTCATGTTTATTGGAGAATTTTTAATTTTTGAATTTGGAAGAGAGAGCAAAAAAAAAACTTGGTTTGAATTCTTTGAAGAATTCTTGGTTTGATTTTGGTGGAGAGCTTGGAGGAGGCTAAAATTGTGGAATTGAAGGAGGGCTTGGAATTCTCCATTGTTGAAAGCTTCCAATTTGGAGGAAACACAAGGTTCCATCATTCTTTCTTCTACTTCTTGCTTTCTTTTGAATGAGGTTATATGATTGAAAATGTAATTTTAGATTCAATGAAATTCATTGAAAAGCTCTCAAATTTGCAAAATTATAGATAGATTTGGAAATGGAAACTAAACAAGAAATTTACACCAAGAAATAGAGAAAAAAATCAAAGAAAACTCTATTGTAGAACTAGATTTTGAAAACCCATTTTGTTGTTTTGAAAATAAGTTCTATTATTGAAATGGGTTTGGATTATTTTCACAATTTAAGTTTGAAATCAAAATCTAGGTATATATATGTGTAAATATATACCCATGCATATCAATACATGGATATATTTACTCATATATATACAAATATATATTTATTTTATTTGAAATTTTAGATTTTGGGATAAACCCAGAAAAATGCCCCGTATTTTTGCCATAGAAAATGGCTGTGAAAAAAATAAAATAAAATTTTAAATTTTTGTTTATTGTTGTGGGATGGGCGGTCAAACCCCACCGCCACCATGCAGGCCACGGTCAGAACAGCCATGGATTGTGTGTATTACACACAGGCTGTGGCCGGAACGGCCATAGATTGTGTGTTATACACAGGCCGCGATGGTAAGGCCACAGACTGTGTGTTATACACAGGCCGCGGCGGTAAGGCCATGGACTGTGTGTTAAACACACAGGCCACAACCTTTAGGGCTTTGTGGCATTCCAAACGAAACTTTCGATTTCATTTTTTATGATTTATTTTATAATTATTATTTAATATTATATTAATATTAATATATAATAATATATTTATATATTATATTATATGTATAATATATAATATTATTATAATATTTAAATAATAAATTGTAGAGTGTAATTAAATTGCTTGATTAAGAGGATTGTAATATTTGATTAAATAGATATTTTTAATGGAATTTATATATATTTTAATGAATAAGGAATTTTATTGTGAAATAGGTTTTATTGAATAAGATAAATGCCTTGATTTATTTAAATGTTTTGAATATGAAAATAATAGGAAATTTAGAGTAAGTAAATTGATTTAAATGTTAGTTGAATGACTTTATTATTTAAGTGTTTTGATTATAGTTATAGTTGTGAAATTGAGAATCAATGAAAGTTTTATGTTAGTCAAATGATGTTAGTTAATAAATTGTTTGATTATGAATTGGTTGTGAAACTAAGGATAAATGAATGACTTTGATTTATTTCAATGACGTGGAATGAAATTTAGAATTTTGATTAGATAAATGCAAGGAAGGAATACTGTGATTGACTGGATTTAGGAAATCTGAATATTAGTTTATTTAATTGCTTGAAGTACTTTTAATGTTTATTCGTTCTTGCTCGATGTTGGGAGTATAGAGTCATTGTTTGAAGTCTTCCATATAAGGGATTTGTATCCTGTTGTGGGTTGTCTTTACGAAAGTCAACTTTTGATGTGTCGTGGAAAATGTGCATAATTACACCATGTGGATCACCCGATTTTCACGAACGGGGATTTGTGCCTCCTTGGGTATAGGAGAGGGTAATGTGATTTGTACCTCATTTGGAAGGAGTGGGTTGTTGTATTTGGTTTCCTCCAATGTTTGGAGTGGGTTTTGTATTTTGGCTTCCTCCAGTGTTTGGAGAGGGTTTTGACCTTGTTTTCCTCCAGTGTTTGGAGTGAGTTTCCTTGTTTTGTTACCTCCTTGGATTGGAGAGGTCATGTTATCTAGTTTCCTTTTTTGTGGTTGTGTTGTCGATAGGAGAGTGGCTCTTGGTGGGGGTCTGGCACACAAAGGGGTGCCAGGGTAACTCACCTAGAGTTTAACTAAGTGATAATTTAAAAAAATTAATGGGGATCTTTCACACTAATAAAGGTAACTGATGCCTCTCTCGTGAAGCAAGTGAATGATAAGGCTTGAGATGAGATGGGATGCATAGTTTTGCATGAGGGTCCAGCGGCCGGTAGAGGTAAGCCACGGTAACCCAGGATGGGGGTCCGATAGCCTAGGAAGGTTGAGCCAGGGTAACTCATGGCAATTTATGCATGACACTCTTCCTATGTCGACAGTTAATTAGTTATTGTGTGATGTACATGATCATTGTTCTCTAGAAGCATTGTAATCTCGTGAAAAGTGATGTTGTAATTGTAGTGGTTAAGTGATATGTGATTGGTTAAGTGTCATTGTGATTGTAGATGTTAAGTGACCTTGTGATTGTAGTTGTATTAGTTCAGCCATGTATAGTCGTGTCTAGTGGTAGATGGTCTTGTGTAGGAATCCCTTGTTACTATCTCCTAGCACGGAGGGAGTGGAACCTTTTGGATTCCACGTGGTCGGGTGGTGTGCATCTTATCCGTTGGTTCTTCTTCTTGTTCGTGTGGTTGTGATTTCCAGTTGGAGAGCTCGTGGGAATCAGTTTCTTCTCATGCCTTGTCCTTTCAGTTGGTTATTGTATTTATTACCCCTCATTGTGATCGAGGTGGAATTTGTATTATGTAATCTTGATTATTGGATTTATCTCATTCGGGGAATGAGTGTTGTAATTATGTTGTAAATTGTAATATTGGAATCTAGTGGTATTTCATATTCTATGATGTAAATTATCTTGCATGGAATGTATGCGTTCTCATTTCCTTAAGTAATTAAATGTTATGATTCATTTCATGTATGTGGTTTTGCGGGTTTATAGTAATCTCAACCTCGTAGCCTTAGGGGATGTTGGCAAAGTATAGTGAACTTGTATGTTAATGTTCTTAAACAAAAAAAAAATTGTTGCGTTTGGTTAGTGAATTGCAACTTCCCCTAGGGTTGCGTGCCGGGGCATTACAAAATACAATATTTTTAGTATATTTGTGACTTCAAATTTAGGTTTTAAGAAATCTCTAGAAAATTGGGGTATTGAGGTTATGAATGGCTTAAATTTAGAACCCTCCTTCACTAAATCAAGGCTATTAATTCCCTTCTCAACCCAAAAAGCCTCCAAGTTAACTGAATCTTAGAGTGGAAATGGTCACTTGGGTCATAAGAAAAATGCACAAGAATTGGTATTAAAAAAAATTAAACAAAGGATTTTGGAAAACAAGAACAAGAATAAATCAAATTAGGTTGCTAATTTTGAGGAAGATTTTTTCTACAATAAATGCTTAAAATTTAGTGTAGAAGGGGGATTCTAATCTCCAATAGATCTTTAATCTAAATCCTTTCTCATCCTCCATGAGTAGGAAGGTTGTGCATTCTTTATTAAAAAAAAGATAAGTATCCTTTAGATTCTATAGAGGAGAAACTCGCAGAGACGAGCCTTGAAACTTTAAAAAAGTAATCAGAATAAAGTGGAAATATACTTTGATAACAATTCCAATAATTCAAATTTTGTTGAAATGGTCTCCAACACCAATTTCTTTAAGCCATGTGACAACTCAAGATATGAGGATGTGCATGGCCAAAGTGTAGACTTGGACAAAGTGTTGTCAAATAAATTGTTTTCTTCCCATAATATCAACACCTCAATTGAGTCAAATCTAGAAAAATATTTTTTTGGATGGGTATGTGCAACATCATGATGGACCAAAAATTGGCGATATGATGGGTACATGTGTAGGGTATGTGTTTGGAAATGTTTTTTTTACCCAAAATTGATGAAATGAAAAGGGTTTTTAAAGGAGATTCTCAACTTTCCACCAATATAAATTATTTTTTACTTTGAATTTAATAAATAATTGTTATTCATTTTCTATTTGAATTATGACTAAAGTCCTAATTGATAGGCTAATTGAAAAACATCTATAGCTTTCAAACAATATCACATTTTTGAATCTAAAACATGCGTCACATTCTATGCTTCACATACTATAGGATTAAAAAAAAATGAATTTCATGAAGTTTTGACCAAGTTAAGGTGGTTAGACATATGATTTTTTATATTTTTGAAAACTTGTAATAAAAAATTCATAATTAATTATTTACTTGGAAAAAATCCATATCCCCTTCGATAACCTTTTAAAGCATTTGGATAATATTTTGAGGAGTAACCCATCCACAATCTTAAAAATGATCAAAGAGGCTTAGATAAATCTAAAGAATTCTCTGAGAAACCAAATAATTTGCATAAAGGAAGAGGCAATATAGAAAAAGAGAAAGGGGTCCCTACAATAAAATTTGTAATAACCTAAAGGAAGAAGAATTACCTAAATGCTTTGATACTTTTAAGAATAAGTTAGATGAGCCTTATAACATGGTTGATGATGCATCTTAATTGCATAAGATATATTATCAAGGGACTAGAATCCTCTGATAGAAAATACATAAATAATAAGATATTAAATTTGTAAAAAAGAGAAGATGTTGTCCTCTTACAAGAAGTAAAAGCTACTAATCTCACTTTGGAAAACAACCTAAAATTCTTATGGAAAGGTGCTACTCAATTCTTCTCCAATCATGATAAAGGGAAGGGTGTTGTGACTATTTTATTAGCCAATCAATGGGATAACTATGTGACTAAGTTTAGTGTCTCTCCTTGTAATAGGGCAGTATGGGTTGTCATAGAGAAAGATGACCATAAGTTTGGTTTATGGTCTATCTATGCTTCCAATGATTACATGGAAACAATTAACTTGTGGAAATAGATCAATGATCTTTGTAATGTCCCCTGGCTTATAGGGGGGTATTTCAACATGATAGAAAATTCTCAAGACAAAATTGGGGCTTTGGACATAGATTGGAAGGGAAATGAGAAGCATTTTTGGGAAAAATGAAATCTAAGTTAAAGCTTTATGATTCCCTAGAAGGTGGGAAAGGAAATATAAATCAATTTGGTCTACATGGTGCAATGCACAAAAAGGAAATAAAAGGATCCATTGTCATATAGAAAAATTCTATGCAAATAGGGAATTCTTCTTCTTTGAAAAACTAGAGGAAGAAACAAAAGTAAAGGTCTATTCATGCATACTCTTAGACCGTCATCCAATTAGTTCAAAAATTATAATAGCTAAGCAAAGTAGTGAGTAAAACACTAGGGGACAAAAAACCATCTTGAGCTCCAAGCTTTTGAAAGATGAAGATTGCGATAATGATATCTTTACTTTAAGATAAATTAATAAATGGTTGCTTTAAAAATGACTCAAATAAAAAAATAGAACAAAAATATTAAAACTTGAGCTAACTTCTTCCAAACTGTGGGTAAGAAAAAGAAAAGGGTATCAAAAAGGAGGAAACTTAATCATCCAGGAAAATCTAATCAACCTGGAAAATAGCCTTCAAGATAATCCTGAGAAAATAAAGTTGAATGAGTAATTAGCTCTTTGCAATAATTCCTTAAGAAGTCTGCAAAATAGGAAAATTCAGCATAAAAAAAGAAGGGAAAAATTAAACTAGCTAAGTATGGAGGATAAACGCTTAATTGAAGAAAAAGTATAATGGAGAAAATTGAATATATATGGGATGGAGACAACCTAATCTCTAACCCTGAAGGTGTGCTAAATCAATTTAGCCTCTTTCATAAAAATATTTTTACCTCATAAGACCAAGGTGACCACTCACTAAGAGTTAGGAGTTATTGTAAAAACTTGATTCCCAAGTTAGTTAAAGAAATGATCCTCACTTTGAGAAAAGAAATAACAAAATATGAAATTGTACTCACAATTCAAACTTTTAGCAATGATAAATCTTCGAGTCTTGATGGAATCCCTATTAAATTTTATAAAAATAATATAAATTAGATATATGGAATTGTTTCTTATATATAATGAAGTTATAGCTAAAGGCTCTTTGGGAAAAGAGATAAAAAAGGGTATAATAAAATTAATTCCAAAAGATGGGGACACAAACTTGATCAAAAATTGGAGGCCAATAACTCTCCTCAATTTGTCTTACGAGATCCTTGCAAAAAAAATAGTGTTAATATTGAGAGATATTATCCCTGTAATAATACAATACACACAAATCGACTTCATTATAGGGAGTTTATCCTTGAAAACCTTATCATAACATGGGAACCAATGGATTGGGTGAGAACCACAAATCAAAATGTTGGCATGATTCTCTTGGACTTTGAAAAGGCATATGATAGAATTGAGTGGCCCTTCTTGATAGATTCCCTTGATGCATTTGGATTCTCCAAGGAATTTTGTAAAATGGTGAACACTCTGCTACAATATGCAAATGCACAAATTGATGTGAATGGGAACTTGTCCCAACCCATTTCTCTCCAAAGGTCAATAAGACAAGGATACCCTCTAGCTGCTACTTTATTTGTGGTTTCTTTTGAGGACATTTACTACATCCTTAGTGATGACTCAAGTGGTCCCAAAGTTAAAGGTTTAAATCTCCCTAACAATCAAGAGTTAATTAACATCCACTTTGTGGATGATACTACTATGTTTGTAGAATTAGATAAAAAAACATAAATTTCCTAATGTAGAAATTGAACCTCTTATGTGAGGCTTCTGGTACTAAGATATCTAAAAACAAGTCAACAATTTTGAGATGGAATGACATCCAACTAGACCAGTTTACCAAATATGAAATTCAATGGGGGGTCCAAATAAGAAAATAAAATACCTGGGTATCCCATTTGCAATTAGCCCTAACTTAAAATAAATGTGGAATTGGATCAAGACTAAAATATAAATTTTGATAATTGAAATAAACTATACTTATCCCTATCTAGGAGAATCCAAGTGTGCCAAAAAATTCTCTCATCATGTACAATTAACTATTCATCAACCTAGTTATTTAATAGTTATCGACTAGAAGAAATTAAAAAAAAATAGAAACTTTCTTTGGTCAAATGAGAGGGAATAAATAAGAAACATGTCAAATGGGGTTGGTGTTGCAAGGATAAAGAAATGGATGGATTGTATTTAAAGGACGTAAAAATGTAAGGGATTTCTCTTATAGCAAAGTGGATAATAATTTTTTTATAAGGAGAAGAGCCATAGAAAGTGCTTATCCAAAACAACATCCTTAAGGCAGATCCAAAAAAGCAAAGAAATGGAGGAACAATCCATTTAGTGACTCCTTAATAGGAATGTTCCATACTCAACCAAATGGCTCCATTTTCTTCAAAACCATTTGGAAGGCTTGGGAACAAGTAAGGAACCTAATAATAAACAATAATAACAAAATTTGTACTAACATATCAATTTGGCGGAATATTTTTCACAAAAATAAGCCTCTTGCCTTATTACAAGGCTGCTCAACCAAATCTTGGGAAGAAAAAGGAATCGTTGCTTTCAAAGACATTTTGTGTGATGGGGATCCTAAACCATGGTTCACTCTAAGTAAGGAGTATGATCTCCCCCACACAAAATGGAGAACATAGTCTTTATTAAGAGAATTGTGTAAAGGGCTATTATTTGAAAATAACATCTAACTATTGCACTTCTAATTTTTGTGGAAAACTAACAAGTTGCAAATGAAAAGATGGCATGGTATTTTATAAAAGGAATGCTAGAAATTTATATAACATGTTGTGTAATTCAAAAGATATTATAGAATCTATAAATATATGTTGGTATATGAATGGCACTCAAACAAGTTGGAAAAAACTTTTTATTGGATTTGGAATGAGGTCTTGGAACCCAAAAAGGCTTCTTTTAGATGGTTTCTACTCTTAAAAAAACTAGGCCATGGTCATCATATAATGTAAGTACAAATTTATGTGGCTTATGTAGAAAGATTGAAAATATTGAGCATATATTTTTTTATTTTTTTTGCTAAAGATATACGGAAAATGTTTGGTGGTGAATTATGTTATTTAGGAAACATAGGAAAAATTAAAAAACATGAAATCATTACCAGTAAAATGGAAGGTTTGGAAGGTTTGGATAAATAGGAAATCATTATTAGCATTGGTGTACCAATCAACATCAGTTATGGGCCCGTATTCTTAACCATAAATATCTTAGAGGTGTTGCTTCTTTTGAGGTTCCTCACTATCCTTTGGAGGGGAGTGGTTCTATGACTTGGCATAATTTGAAAGTGGGGGAACATTTGATCAAGCGTGTGCTTTTTTGGATCTATCATTCAGGGTCATAGGCTCTTTCTTGGTTAGATTCTTGGGATGGTCACCCACCTATTCTCTCTACTTTTCCTCACCTCCAATCCCTTTGTGATGTTTTTACTATGGCTGGCTAGGATACTGTTGAGCATTATAAGGTTGCACAACATTGTGGATCGGTTGTAAGCTTTCATTGGAAGCATCCTTCTGAGTGGCCACCTGGGGGGTCTAAGGGGGATAGGTGTAAGCTTGCTTAGCTTTTGGCTTCTCGTGCTTGCAATTATTTGAGGGGACCTAATGTCCTAGCTTGGGATGGTTCTAATTTGTCTAGGAAGTACTTTTTGTCGACTGGTTACAAGTAGCTTGGTAGGCAGTTGTTTGGGGATATTGAGGTCCCTTGGTGGAAGAAAGTTTGGCACAAGTTTCCATGGCCCAAGTGCAATTTCTTCATGTGGTTAGTGGCTCAAAACCAGTGTCTTACTTGGGATAATTTATGTAAGTGTGGTTTCCAAGGCCCTTCAATGTGTGTTTTTTGTCGTAACTGTGAGGAGAGTGTCTCTCATCTCTTCTTCCAATGTTCCTATGCTAGGGAGATTTGGAATTTTTGGAGGGTGTGGAATAATCCCTATTAGCATGTTTCCTCATTGGATGAGTTTGTGGATCAGTGGGGCAGGGCTCTTGTTTCTACTTCCTTTCTTCAATCTATTTGGGATCTTGGCCCTTCCTTTATTATCTAGAACCTTTGGTTGGAGAGGAATCATTGGATTTTCTAGGATGTGATATTGGTGGCCCCTCGTTTGTGGTGGAAAATTCTACATTCCTTGGGAGAAACTATTTCAGCTAAGTGTGATTTGATAGATTTAGTGGATCCTTGCAATGTTGGTTGTTGTAATCATCTTCATCTTCCTCCTCAACAATGAGAGCTCATTTGTAACAGATGTAGACATCTTACTTTGAAGGTGAATAGGGAGGGGAGATGGTCTCCTCCACCTCAAGGAGTCTTAAAATCAACATAGATGGCTCTTCTCGAGGAAACCATGGTCATGCTGGAATTAGTGGTGTTGGTCAAGATAGCTCTAGAGATGTTCATTTTATCCTCTCTATTTGTAAGGGTATTCATACTAATAATCTAATGGAGGCTCAGGACATTTTATCAACTATGGAGCGGGGAATTCAATTGGGGTTGTGAAGGATCATATGTGAGTCTGATTCCCAGGTTATGGTGAACTTGTTGAATAGGTGGCATTTAGATGATGTTAGTTGGCATTTGGCTTTGATTGTTGTATAGATTCTCAACCTCTGTGGTTCTTTGGAGTTTGTTACTTTCATTCATATTCCTAGAGATTGGAATGGTTTTGTTGATTATTTGGCTAAATGGGCTTCTAAGCATACTCATGATTGGAATTTGGTGGATCGGGGTCAGTTACCCCCAAATTTGTCTCAATAGTTGGATCACTTGGTGGAGTTTGATAGGGCTATGTAATTCCCTTGCTTTGTACGTCTTGTTTTAATTTTGTTTTTACCCCTCCTTTATGTTTAGTTTATTTGGCTTATTCTTTCTACTAAAATCCTTTGGATGATTTGGAAAATTAGGAACAAGGAAAAATTTCAAGCTAGGGTGAGGGTAATTATTGAGTCTAATAAAAAAACTCATCCTTCACAATCTCTCACTGTAGGTTACAAGAAGGAAGCCAGGTGAGCAAAAACAACATCCTATACTAATCTAAGTAGGGGAGAGTTATAAGAAAATTCATTTTTAACACCTTATACAGTTACAATAGAGAAACACATTGGAATAATGGAATATAACAACAATAATACATAAAATAGTGACAAAATATATGTGGCAAAAAACCTTTCGAGTAAAAAGCCCCATCCTCCTGCCCCTGTAGGTTGGCAGAATCGACTCGAGTCTTCGGTATGCTCCTCGAGGTCTTAGGTTCGAAGCTAGCTAGTGAATTACCCTACCATGCACACTTGGGGCAGGTGTTGGTGACCGCACGGCCCCAAGGATTAGTCTCACCTCAAGCTTTCCCCGTAAAGGGAACACACTACGCTTGAGTTGTAGGGATACCCTGAGATATCAAAAAAAAAATCCCCACCCTCCAAAAGAATAGTACTATTGTATTACTTTTGTAAGAGAGGGGTACCAACCATGTCAAGGCCCTAGGTCATGGAGAGCCAAGAGTAGAAGGCTACCCTAACTTACCTCACTCTAAAGGGATGTTTTGAATGAGGGATGAGAATGATGAGAACAATAGGGCCTTGTAACCACTATTCAGACCCAAAATCTAAACTGGGGCTAGGTGAGCAAGATTTTGGGTTCAACATTGTACCTCAAGTAGTTATCTATCCGAGGATGGAAGCGTAGTTCAAGGATGACAGCGCAACAAACTAACATCTCTCAATTGCATTGGCGTCCGTATAACCAGAGGACCAAAAACACAATATGAACCACCAGAAAACAAGTTGATGGCCTAGCTAATCACTTATAAGGGAACAAAATAGAATTATGAAGTAGGAAAGATATTAATGAATGTGATAAAGTAATTATATGAGGGCTAAGGTGACAAAGATAATCTCACAAAGATGCTCGTTTGCCAACTAGCTCCAAATGCATGTCCACCTACACACAAGAAAGAGAGAAAAATGTTGGGAGCTATATAGGGGTTTGCTTCAGTCAGAACCTAGTTTTTGTCTTTCCACCTCCATGGACAACCACGATAGAAACAATAGAGAAATGTATGATAAATTGGTAAAGAAAGAAACTACACAAAAAACACTAGAAAATAGTATAAAGCTACTCAACCAAATCATAAATGAGAGGAGTGAAAATGTTACCACCTCCATTAAGAGCTCATTAGCCAATGATGGAGAAAGAGAGCTTGAATAATCACCACAACCTCAACTACAATGAAGGGAGGTGTTGCGAAACCTCAAGACCCTATTTCAATGGCTTGTTCCACACTTGCTTTATGGAGTTGATGGAGTGTTGTTGCTACTATTATGAAGTGCCAAAGTCCTACTTGAAGTGATGGATGCAATGAGAATGAAGTTGAAGTGCTTGAGAATGCCAAAAAGGATTATGTAGAAGATGAAATGAATGAAGGAAGAGTGTTTTTGAAGGTAGAAGGAGAGAATCAACCATTTTTGGGCTTGGTTGGTTGAAAAGGGGCGTTACAAACAATTCCCAATAGGAAGTGTAACGCCTCTGCCAACTTTAGAGGTAGGAATATGTCAGGAATATAAGTCTTCTACATAGACGTCTGCATGCCATGCATGCATCTTTGACAAATATTCCTCCATTGACACAAAGGAAAGATGCCAAGTGGAATGAAGAAAGCAAGTTGATGTGGAATTTTTCCTTCAAATTTGGTTTTCTAAGGCGAGGAAGTGTAAAAGGGGAATTTGCATAAGGGATGAAAATTTGTGCCTATACATTTTTCCCCCACTTTAGCAAGTACGAATACTGATGAGTGCTTTGGTAAAGTAGATCAGAAAGATAGTAGGGTTAGAAATGTATACTTGAACCATCTAGGAATTAGACTGTGATCTAGCGAACTCGAGAGTGTAGGACAAGTAGAGCACTTCATAGCCCTACAAAACTATGAAGCTATAGAATGAAAGTGTTTTACAGGCCCGTGGACCTGCAAGGAGGAAACCCCCAAGATATCTCACATGAAGGAAGCCCCGAGAAGTAAGCACCTCACAGGCCCATAGACTTGCAAGGAAGGTGTCCTTGAAGATCTCTCACATAAAGGAAAATAAGAAAAGTTCCTTAAAGACCCGCAAACCTACAAGGAAGGTATCCTCTAAGATCTCTCACATGAAGGATATCTAAGAAAGCGCCTTATAGAACCGTAGACCTACAAGGAAGGTGTCCTCCAAGATCTTTGACATGAAGGAAAGCCAAAGAAAGCACCCTACAAACCCGCAAACCTATAGGGGAGTGACCCCCAAGATCTCTCACATGGAGGAAGCTCAGAAGAAGCACCCCACAGACCTATAGGGAGGTATCCCCCAAGATATCTCACATGGAGGAAACCAAAGGAAGGTGACTTCACATAATTGGAAAGTGGCTTCACAGGCACACCTACAAAGCAACATGTCTACCCATAGATAGAATATGTCTGAAAGTAGCCATGTAGGAAAGTACGTAGACAATTAGGAAAACCCTTGATAGATTGGAAAGATTTCAAAGGGGTCCCTCAGGAACCTGGCATGAAGAAAGAGGTCCACTCAAGGGACACATTGTTTGAAAGTTCAAAAGAGATGTTTCTTTCTTGAATCAATTCATCATCAAGGAATTTGAAAGGAAGAAAATTCCCCCTCATGAGGGGAAGGTCGAAGTTGCTCCCACCTCAAAGAAAAGGTTCTCAAGTTCTTTCTTTACAAACTTGTGATGAAGGAAACATGTTCCATTAGGAGTCCTAGTTGTGAATGTAGTTTTGAAAAAGAAGTTTGTGAAGATTCTTGAGAAAAGATTCATTTGGCCACAAATACATTTTCTAAAAATCAGAGTGTCATAGAAGTGGCGTTGTCACACATGAGAGGGACAACTCAAGAAAAATAGAGACAAAGACAAAAGAAAAGCTAAAAGAGACAAAGACATCAAGAACAAATGGCACATGGGTGGTCTAATATTTCAGGGTCAAAACTACTCATAAATATATATATATATATATATATATATAAGTATAATAACAGTATATAAAATGAACTTTTATAAACCCCCTACTATATCAGACCATGTGAAGAATGCACGAGAAGACAAAGTAAAAATAAAAAAAATTGTCAACATGGAAGGGAAGCCTAAATGTCCCCAACACTTTACATCTTCCCCAATTTTGTCAAAAATCAATCATGAACATGGAAGAATGATGATACACATAGAAGAAGGTTTATGACACAAAAATCACACCTGTATCCAAGCTCCAACAAGGGTGGAAAATTTCATCTAGACACACATAGCATGATCATGGGGAAACACATCACAACACACACATCTATTCTAAAAATAAAGAAGAGGCCTCCCCCTAACACTGATCGACCAAGAGGTCATCCATTTCCCACTCCAGATCATCATTGGAGGAAGGAGGAAAACCCTACAGTGGTGGAATGTTAAAAGGAGAAGCGTCTGACCATCCTGCAATAAGGGCTAAGGAAGAAGGTCCCGCTAGGTCTCCTTCACTTGGCTCTTGTGGAGCTATGGTCAATGATTTTGTAAAGATCACTAACAAGGCCAAAACTTCATCTAGAGAGTTAAACATGCACTTTACAAAAGTTCCATGTCATATCTCAATAGATGGGGAAAGTTGTGCCCAAGATTCACCACTAGGCTCACCGAGTGATTTAGGAGCGGTGAGAAACTTAGGGGAAGCCGAGACTGGTTCCATCACAAGCATAGAACAAGTTAGTGTAGTACCACCCTTTGGGGGAGGTGGACTCCTCTTACGTCCTTTGTTGCTAGAAGGACCAATCTCTACCTTATGTTCCATCGGGGGACGTGAAATCCCCACAGATGAGGCAAGAGGTGTAGAGGAAGAGGAGGAAGAGAAAACCGTAGTAGATACCACTAATGTGTCCATCATATCTATGGGTTTTGAGAAAGGAAGGACATCCAGAAGGTACATCAACAAAGGAAGATCCAGTGAAGGAGTGATGAACACCTACACCTTTTTAGGGTTAGGTGCATTTGTAATCATAGTGGAAGCTGGAAGCAATGTGGAGCTAGATTGAATGGAAGTAGAAGGGAGAAAAGAGGACATGACAAAAGGCCCTGATATAGGGGAAGTCATCTCCTCTTCCTTCCTTTGTAAGGTGGCCTACTGAGCTACGAGAGCCTTTCACCAATGCTTGCACTCATACGCTAGGCAGTTTATACAACTCTTTGAGCTAGAGGCCAGAAACTGCAAAGGGACAAAAGGCTCTTGCTCATCCATAGGAGTGTCCTCCACAACTATTTATAGTAGAGGGACAAGCTCCTAAATGGGAACAAGAGGAGTGGGTTGAGAAGGAGTGGGGGGAGTCGGCTCTAATGCCTCAGCAGCAGGCCTCTTCCCATTTACTACTTTGGAAGCAGGAATGGTAGGAGGTTGCGAGGGTCGAGACATAGAAGATTCCTCATGGGGGAATTTTCCTCTATCATACAAATAGTACCAAGGTCTAGGAAGTTTAGTAGGGAGGTCTGATATCCTAATTCTTAGGTTTGTGCTAGGATGGTATCATCGGACTAAACAGATAAAAACTAGGCATATTCATCCAAAACTCTTCTCTAGAAAGAGGAGAGCCATCCTGGGCATGGGGGAGCTTCTCTTTCCCTTTTCAAGAAGGGAAGGTAGTTGGTTGCTGTATTATCAGAAGGGGAAATTTTGATTTTCCCTTGCCCCTGGTCTTATACTTCAAATAGTTTTTGTAAAGTAGATCCATTCTTGGAGGAAGAAAACCAACTGGCATGGGCCAAAAGTGGTCTAATGAATATCCCCCATGGGACACCAAAGGTTGGTATCAAGTGTCATGCACTATGTGCACAACACCCTTATGGGATAATTTTAAACACTTGTGAATAACAGAGGTGATTCCATTCATAGAAGCTAGCCAAGGTATGCCTAACTTCATCCTGAATAGATCCAACTCTAGAATGACATCAAAGACCGTGTCTATAGCCCTAGGTCCAACTAGGACGGAAAAATTTATTGAGCCATATGGTTTAAGACAAAGACCATCATGTGTACAAATGGTTGATTTTGTTTCTTCGTACCCCTCTCTCTGCAATGAATTTAGCAATATTGTTTCTTCTGTAATGAAATTCACATGGCTCACGGGGTCCATTAGGACTCCTATCACAATGTTGTTGTTGAGGCAAGTAGGAATGTAGAGGGGAGAGGGCTTGCTGTTTAGGGGTAGGTCCTACGAAGTATATATCACATTCAGTAAACCAATCATAGGCTATCTAGTAGGAGTAACTGTGACCATGTTGACATAGGCCTTGGGTTGAGTGATAGAATTGGAAGGATCGACACTCATGTTGGAAAAATGTGATGGAAACGGGTGTGTGTATATTTGTAGTTCATTATTCACTTTTTCCACCAATCTATTCATGTTTTGTTTACTTCCATCAAGATGGATAGTACCATCCTCGATTTGGTCATGTATCTCATTACGTAGGCACATACAACATTCGGTATCATGTACATTAACTTGATGGTACTAACAAAAGGTAATCATATCATACCAACTAGGGAAAGGTTCTTTAAGAGGCTTAGGGTTCTCCAAAGTTATGATCTTATCCTTCAGTAGCTTTTGCAAGATGGAAGAATATGATTTAGCTAACTTTGTGAACTTTCAATTGTGCCTGAGGCTATTATCATTTGTAGCAGCTACTACATTCATAATAGCCTTGCATTTCCTAGAGATTGATATGATGGATTTCCTTTAGAACAAGAATGTGAGGAAGATCCCCCGAATTGAACTACCATTTTTTGGTCCTCCCATAGTGTTGCACACAAATTCTTGAAAGAAGGGTACTTCATAAGGGAAAACTTCTCTTGTCAAGGCCTTTGTAAGTTCCCTATGAATACGTGTTGCACATCAGAACGGGCAACATATATGAGATTTGTGAAGAGTTTCTGGTATTGTGCTATAAAATTAGTAATCTTTTCGTTATCACCCTATTTGCACTAGACGAGATTTGTAAAGGTCATCTTCAATCCGATGTTGGCTTGAAACTGTCAGAGAAACTCATTCACTAGTTGATTGAATGAGAAAATGGAATTATTGGGCAAGGAATAGTACCATTCAAGTGTTGTATCCTTGAGAGATCAAGGGAATAGTTTTGCCATCAATGCGTCATGGTGGAAGAAATTTTTACATAGGTCATTAAAGGAAGACACATGTGTTTGTGGGTCACCTTTGCTGCCATATTTCTCAAATTTTGGAATCTCCATCCTTTGAGGGAAGGGAGTGGTTAAGATTTCTATCGATAACAAGCAATGTTGGAAAAAGGGTTGAAAGATAGGTTGGGCAGAGGCCTAGGAGAGACTCGCTAACTAGTTTTGCATCTTACCCATATTCTGAAGAAGAGTGTTCAGAATAGGGTTGTTAAAAGACATAGGACGCGAGGGACCTCCTCCAGAACTACCATTAGAGCCACCTCTAGAACCACCACCGTGGCCACCACCAAAACCATTGTCGAAGCCACTGTCACCAATAGAACCTCCAGCAGAGCCACCTCCGCTTCTGAAGCCACTACCATGACCTCCATCAAAACCACTTCCACTAGCACCACCCCTGCCACCAAAGACACCACAACTACCAAAGCCTCCACCACTCATCCGGCCAAAACCTCCACTATTAGAGGTGATAGGGGGGGTGAAGCTGAAGCCCAAAGGGACCCTATTCACTTTGATAGTCTCAGAGGTAGAGGGGATGTTGATCGAGGGAATGACATTGGCTATGTGCACAGATGTAGGAGGCATCAATATTCCTAGTTGTCTTTCATGATCTTTGAAAGTGGCCCCTTGCAAAATGTTAGGATTTTTTGAGGGAGCACATGCTTCAGCCACACTAGAGAGACTAGCCAGGAGTTCTATGCTTATTTGGTCTTTCCCTACCATATACTTTAATTCATTGATAACCTAAGTGACCCTAGCTAACTTTGGGTTTCTTTCCAAGTGGTTTTCCAAGTCACCCAACCCTTTGCTAAGGGCACAGACATATTCTGTAGGAATATGAATAGCCTTGAATGCTCATCCACCGATGATGGTGTGGGAGATGCAAGAGGAGTGGGGAAATCATTGGTCTCATTAGAGAATCCTACCTCACCCCTTGATAGTTGCTCCTGTGTGGTGAGACCAATAGCAGATCCAACAAAAAGGCCTGTAGAGAAACCTATAATGACCTTCATTGTTTCCATCATAAGGAGTCATACACTTCTCTTAACAATGTACTTGGAGGTTGTGGACTAGGTTATAATGCTCATAAACCTTCA
Source organism: Sequoia sempervirens (assembly GCA_007258455.2). Taxonomy (NCBI): domain Eukaryota; kingdom Viridiplantae; phylum Streptophyta; class Pinopsida; order Cupressales; family Cupressaceae; genus Sequoia; species Sequoia sempervirens. The sequence continues at coordinate 43,747 of VDFB02289552.1, forward strand.
AAACACTCAGGAGCACAACAATCAAAACATACCAAGGGAAAAGCCTCAACATCAACAAATGAATAGACATCAATTCATGTCAAGTTCACCAAAAGTGTAAGAGAGGGGGACCAACCATGTCAAGGCCCTAGGTCATGGAGAGCCAAAAGCAGAAGGATACCTTAACTTAACTCACTCTAAAGGGATGTTTTGAATGAGGGATGAGAATAATGAGGAATATAAGGCCCTGTAACCACTCTTCAAACCCAAAATCTAAATTGGGGCTAGGTGAGCCAGTTTTTAGGTTCAACACTATACTTCAAGTAACTCTTTGCTCGAGGATAGAAGCATAATTCTAGGATGACAACACGACATACTAGCATCTCTTAGGTGTGTTGGCATCTCTATGATTAGAGGACCAAAAACATAGTATAAACCACTAGAAAACAAGTTGACAGCCTAGCTAGTCACTTTTAAGGGAACAAAACAAAATTATAAAGTAGGAAAGATATAAACAAATGTGATAATGTAATTATATGAAGGCTAAGGTGACAAAGATAATCTCACAAATATGCTTGTTCGCCAGCTAGCTCCAAATGAACTTCCACCTACACATAAGAAAGAGGGAAAATTGTTGGGAGTTGTATAGGGGTCTACCTCAATTAGACCCCTATTTTGGTGTTTCCACCTCCAGAAACAGCCAAGATAGCAACAATAGAGAAATGTATGTTAAAGAAGTAAAGAAAGAAAGTACACAAATAACACTATAAAATAGTATAAAGATACTCAACCAAATCATAAAGGAGAGGAACAAAAATGTTACCACCTCCACCAAAAGTTCACTAGCCAATGATGGAGAAAGAGAGCTTGAAAAATCACCATAGCCTCAACTGTGATGAAGGGAGGTGTTGTAAAACTTCAAGCCCCTGCTACAATGGTTTGTTCCACACTTGCTTTACTGAATTGATGGAGTGCTGTTGATGTTGCTATGAAGTACCAAAGTGCTGCTTGAAGTGATGGATGCAAAGAGAATGAAGTTGAAGTGCTTGAGAATGCCAAAAAGGATTGTGTAGAAGATGAAATGAATGAAGGAAGAGTGTTTTTGAAGGTAGAAGGAGAGAATCTGCCATTTTTGAGGTCGGTTGGTCAAAGAGGGATGTTACAAACCGTTCCCAATAAGAAGTGTAATGCCTCTACTAGCTTCAGATATAGGAATCCATTAGGGACATAAGTGTGTCACGTGCACATCTACACACCACACACACATCTCTAAAAAATATTCCTCCACCAACACAAAGGACAAATTCCAAGTGGAACGAAGGCAACAAGTTGATGTGGAATTTTTCCTTTAGATTTGGTTTTCTAAGTTGAGGAAGTGTAAAATGGGAATTTGTGTAAGGGGTGAAAATTCACACCTATATTACTTCAAATAAAAGTTACAATATACCCCAAGTACAATGCTTTCTTCAACAAGTGCTTTGAAAAAAACACCTGTTTAGAAGTGATATTGGCAACACTTTGTTACCTGCAAACAAACTATGCATTCTACAATGCAAGAAACTCAATATATAAATAGATGCAAGCTTCAAGAAGCATCTAGAAGGAGAGGGATGTCCAAATCCACATGGAATATATCACATGCCATGAACATGCATTTAAACACATGTACAACATTCCCTTACACCCCTTACAAGTTCCATTGCATGCAATATTCTTTCTCCAAGCTTGGGTGCCTAGAATATACTAAAAATAGGTTATGAAAAATGCCTTACACATCTTATAGTTGTCATAGAATCTGTCATAAATTATAGCACTTATAGCTATAAGAGAATGTGTCATAACTGATCAAGAATACCCGATTCTATTACAACCTATCATAACCCAACTTGGGTGCCATCTTTCTCCATACATGAAGATGCCTTATGATGCATCATATGATCTTTCATAGGTCAAAGATTCCAAAGTGGGATTCCTATGTCTGCTTGGGATGATTATGTGTCATCCAATCACCTCCAATGGGGATGCCACCTAGTTGGTGAGTCCCATACTATGACATGACACCATAGGAAATTAAATAATACAAATAAATACAATACTACATTAATTAAATCAATATTATGACTATAAGGTTGAGCCACCTTAATTCCAACATTCTCCCACTTGTCAAAGAACTGCTGAGAGTCATATGAAATCATCTACTCAGGGCCCCAAGGCCCATGGAATCATAAAACCATCTGAACTTTGTACTTACTAGTTTTTTCAGTGCATCTACAACATTCACCAAAGTGTCAACCTTCTCCAAGTTCACCTTTCCATCTTCTACCATATCACGAACAAAATGATATTGAACATCGATGTGCTTTATTCTAGCATGGAAGGTAGGATTCTTTGCTAGATAAATTGCACTTTTACTATAAAAAAATAGTAACCTGTCATGCATCTAAACCAATGTTAAAACACAATCTCTTAATCCAAATGGATTCCTTATAGGCATGAGTGGCTACCATATACTCTACCTCCATTGTGGACAATGCGACTACAGTCTATCGCTTACTCATCTAACTGATAGCACCACCAAACATCATAAACACATAACCACTAGTGGATCTTATACTGTCAATGTCACCTACCCAATCTAAATCTAGCTATCCATGAATTCTCATAGAATTCTAAGGTATAGTAGGATAACCATGATAACACAAGGAATACTCAGAAGTACCTCTTAAATATCAGAACACTCTCTTAACTGCATCCCAATGTGCCCATCCAGGATTAGCCATAAAATGACTAAGGACTCCCACTGCTTGGGAAATGTCTTATCTTGTACACACCATCGCATACATTAGACTCCCATTGCACTCACATATGGTACTCTGGTCATGTACTCTATCTCAATAGGAGATTTTAGACAATCATTCATAGAAAGCTTCATCCCCTGCATCATAGGAACAACTAACTATCTACAATCTACCATGTTGAATCTCTCCAACACTAAGCACACATACTTGCTTTGTCTTAACCAATGATTTTTGTTAGCTCTATCTCTCATGATCTCCATTCCTAGAATGTACCTAGTTGTACCTAGGTTTTTCATCTCAAACTATGCTGACAATTAAAAATTCATATCTAAAAACGTACTTTTACCATTCCTAATAAACAACATATCATCTACGTATAAGATGATAATGAGAATGCGGCCATTATCATATTTAAAATATACATAATGATCAGATTTGGGTCTCTAAAATCCTAATGACAACACATAGGTATGAAACTTTCAATAGCATATTCTAGGAAAATATTACAAACCATAAAGAGACTTCTTTAGTTTTTAAACCAATTTTTCTTTACCTTTTTCAATGAAATGCTTAGGTTGTGACATGCAAATCTCTTCCTCCAAATCACCATGAAGGAATGTTTTATTCACATATATCTATTCCATTTCTAAGTTATATGTTGTTGCAAGTGATAACAGGAGCCGAATAGATTTTAGCTTTACAATAGGAGAGAATATCTCCCCATAATCAATTCCCTCCACCTAAGAAAACCCCTTAGTGACCAACTGCGCCTTATACTTCTCAACACTTCCATCAGGACCACACTTCTTGAAAACCTATTTACAACCAACAGGTTTACATTAAATGGGAAAAGGTACTAGATCCCAAGTATTATTCTTCTTTAATGCAACCATCTCCTCATCCATGGCTTGTTTCTAGGAATCTACATGACTCATACCTATAGCATCTTTAATAGTCCTAGTCTCATCAGTGTTAGCAATCAAAGAAAAAATGCAACTAGAATCCAATAGTGAATAACCAAACCTTTCAGGTTGCTACCTAACTTGCATAGACCTCCTCAAAGGCTAAGGTTGAGGTTCTTCTTCTTCAAAAATTTCAGAGCTACTTGATCTCTCCTCATCATCAAATTCAATAGGAGTGCATAGTTCATCTTTCTTTGGAGTAGGTGGAATTTGAACTACATCCTTCTATTTATCCTCTTTCTCTTCTACATATCAATATTAGAAGGTTTCATCTCTGAAAATCACACTTCTACTATAGAGAACCTTCTAATCTTTTGGATCCCAAAGCTATTACCCTTTCACACTGACACCATAGCCGATAAAGATACACTTAGTAGCCTTGTTCTCCAACTTTAATCTCTTCTCAATTGGAACATGAGCAGAAGCTTCACAACCAAATAATATGAGATGTGTCATCAAAGTATTTTTACTAGACCATGCCTCCATGTGTGTATTTCCAACAAGCACTGATGTAGGAGATCTATTGATCAAATAACATGTAGTGGCTATTGCTTCAGCCCAAAAATTTTGTTCAATGCTGGCACCACTCAACATACTCCTAGCCCTCTCCATCAACTTTATGTTCATCCTCTCTACAACTCCATTTTTCTATAGAGTTTAGGGAGTTGTCTTATGTCTCTCAATCTCATGCACTTTATAGAACTTGTTAAACTCTGCTAAACAAAACTCACCACCATTATCAGTCCTCAAACACTTAATATTTCTCCTAGTCTGATTTTCTACCAAGGGCTTAAACTCATTAAACCAACTAAAGAATTTAGATTTAATTTTAAGAAAATAATTGAATGTCCTTCTACTGTGATCATCTAGGAAAGAAACAAAATATACAGATTTTGATAATGAAGGAACATTGACAGGACCATAAACACAATGTTGTTTTCCATATACTCAATGTTCACAAAATTTGAACTCAAGATTACAATCATCAAGGCCTTCAACAAGGCTCTTATTTTTTATGGTCTTAAGACCTTTCTCACCAATGTGACCAAGTCATTGGTGCCATAAAATTTTATCCTCTATAAGAAGCTTCATTTCCATGGAATGAGCACCCTTAGGTACCCAAAATTCATGACTATTGGATGTAGTTGCAAAACACATCTTCCCTGCACGATCTGATGGTGAGGATGAAGAATCCAAAGGTCTCTTCTTTGGTACATTAGAAGAACTATTACACTATATAGTGCATGCATCAAGCTGAAACAAAGTGCCAATATGAAATCCTTTAGCTAACATTATAGCTCCTCTTGTCATCTTGCATCCTCCACTAGAGAAAACAACTTGAACTCCGGAATCATTCAGTTTACTTATAGAAAGAAGGTTTCATGCCAAACCTGCGATATGCAAGACACCATCAATCTCATTCACTCATCCATTAGGAAATATAATTTTGACTCTTCCACAACCAATAATCTTCAAGTGATAGTCATCACCTAGGTACACCTTCCTACCATCATACTCCTCATACTTTGAGAACCAATATTTATGAGAGGTCATGTGAAAGGATGCACTTGAATCTATCAACCACACATATTCTAATGTATGGGCTACCAAGGCTGCAATAAATGCTTCTCCATCATCTTGGGATGATTTCTTGGATTTAGAATTAGAGAAAGACTTGTTTTTCTTCTTCTCCTCATTCTTGTAATATTTTCAAATGTGACCAACTTTTCCACAGTTCCAAAATTTTTCCTTGGTTTTCTTAATAGGAGACTTAGATCTCCTTAGAGACTTTGAATTGGATTTCTTTTCTTTCTTTTTGCCTCTTTCCTTTGGTCTGCCATGAATAGGAAGGGCCTCCTTGGCCATCTCAGGGGACTCTCTTTATAACTCTTTAGATAATAATGATGCAACCACCTCACCCATCTTGAATGGGGAAGTAGTTCTTCCAATAGCCATCACGAGGTGATCCCAAGAGTTTGGCAGCAAACACAAAAGGAGCATGCAACGTTCTTGTTCATCAATCTTGTCTCCAATGGAACCTAGTTGTGAGACCAACATGTTGAGTGCATTTATATTATTTTCCACAAATCCTCCATCTTCCAATTTTAGAGAATACATCTTCTTTCTTAGGAAAATCTTGTTTACCAAGGATTTATCCTAATAGACATCACCAAGATTCTTCACCAGAGAAGCAAAAGTTTTTTCTCTTCATGGACTTTTAGGAGGATGAAATCAGACAACAATGTATAATAAGGCCCTTGTCTTTCCTATCCATGAGATCCCAATCTTCTTGTTTCATGCTCGACGGTTTGGTTCTAGAAACAATAAGTGATAGATCATGATCTATGAGCTTGTCCTCCATTTTGAGCTTCCAAAGTTCAAAATTACCATCATTAAAATTCTCCATCTCAATCCTCCCATATGTGTCTTCCATCTCTTTCCTACAACAAGGTCACGAAATACACTTATGAAAAACTCCCATTGAAACAAAGATTAGGCCAAAAAACCCTTCTAACCCAACAAAGGAATCAAGGCTAGCCGAGCTTTGATACCAACTGAAAGGAAGTTAGGTGAGTAGAAAAAACTTCCTACACTAATCTAAGTAGGGGAGAGTTACCAAATTTTTCCTTTTTAACAGCTTATACAGTTACAATAGAGAAACACATAGGACTAATGGAATAGAACAACAACAATACATGAAACAGTGACACCAAATATGCATGGGGAAAACCCTTTTAGGTGAAAAACCACACCCTCTAGAAGCATAGTACTATTGTATTACTTCAAATAAGAGTTACATTATAGACTTGAGTATAATATTTCTTCAACAAGTGCTTTGAAACAAACACTTGTTAAGGAGTGATACTAGCAACACTTCATTACTTGCAAACAAACTATGCATTGTACAATGTAAGGCACTCAATATATAGAGAGATGCAAGCTTCAAGAAGCATCTAGAAGGAGAGGTGAGTCCAAATCCACATGGCACAATATCCCACACCATGAAAATTCATTTGGACACATGTACAACATTCCCTTACACCCCTTACAAGTGTCATTACATGAAATATTCTTTCTCCAACCCTGGGCACCTAAAATATGCTAAAAATAGGCTATGACAGATGCCTTGCACTTCTTACAATTGTCATAGAATCTATCATAACTGACAAAACTTACAACATTAAGAGAATCTATTATAACTGACCAAGAATACCTGATTCTCTTACAGTCCATCATAATCCAACTTGGGCGCCAAATTTCTCCATGTATGAAGATGCCTTATGACACATCATAGAATCTATCATAGGTCAAAGATTCCAAAGTTGTATGCCTATGTCCACTATTATATGTCATCCAATCACCTTCAGGAGGGATGCCACCTAGATAATGGGTCCTAATTTATGACATGACACCATAGGAAATTAAATAATAGAAATAAATACAATAATACATTAATTAAATCAATATGCAAACTCTAAGGTTGAGACACCTTAATCCCAATAGTTACTTTGGCATTGGAGGTGTCCAAGGACAAATTTAAAAAGATGGTAGAAGGTGAAAAGGTAGAGATAAAGGATGATGAAGTTAAATATGTAAGGATCTAAAAACATAATTTAATCTTTCATTCAAAAATGAGTTCAAGGAATTTCAATAATTTTACAACAAAAAATCAAAGTAAGTTGATATATGTAGTTTAATCTACTTCCACGCCTATTTTTGGGATGTAAATTCTTACTATATGTAGTTGTAGTTGTATAGTATACTAAGATGGCGTAACTTGATACTACATATTAGATAAACAACCATTATATTTGTTTAAATATGTAATAGTTCCTTTTCGATATATATAAACTATCTTTTATCTAAGAAAATCAATTTTCCCATCTATACTAACTTATTCTAGACTACCTAGTCAAGTTAGTAGTGAAGATATCTAGAGAAGGCTTCTTCCACATGGTTCCAAGAGCTCATTTGGTGGAGTAGAAGGTATATACAAACACATAATATTAAGGACCTAATTTGGAGAGTATGGAAATAACTAGTTGATCCTCTTTTCTCTCTATTCCACATTATTTTAACTACAACCTTAGTGATTTAAATTTAGTGAAGAATTCCTATAAGGTGTTAAAGGAATTGGGGCTCAAAATTATGAGCTCATTCTCTAACTCATGACCTTTCATTTCATTTATCTTCCCAAAATTTTTCTCTAATGTAAGCCAAATTTCATTGGGTGTATTCAAGGATTCTACATGAAAGAGGATTTTGGAGATACATCAAGTCACAAAAATCCAAAGTCTTAATCACATTTGTTAAACCACTTTTCTTTAGCTTCCTCAATAGTAAGTTCTTTCTCAATGATCATTGTTACCCTATACAATCCTATGTTTTCTAACTTAGATGTTGTACTTTTGGTTTCCAATCATGATAGTTAAAGGCTATTAATGGTGTGACAATATGATTTGAATCTATGCATGAAAATAAATTATTGTAAAAATGAATTGCAAAAGGAAAGTAGGAAGTGCACATGACATAATACACATCCCCTTTATTCAGTATTAGATTCCCTAATATTTTTTCACTTCATATGTTTAGTACATAGACAGTCCAATGGAATAAAAAATGTACTTAATAATTTTAGTTTGATAATATTTCTAATGGATCAAACATAAAAATATTCACTTTAAAAAAAATAGAACTCAATTTCAAGTTTCCAATCAAAAGTTATAATAATTTCAATATTTATTTATGTTGCCTATTTCAATTACACTTCAAAATACTTAAAAAGTTCCTATTCATGTGATAATTTGAGAGGGGAATAAATTTAAACCATAACTATTAGGAATCATAGTTTTAGCCCTCATACGATCATACTATGTGACTAGGTGCTAAGCTCTTGGTGGTTTCTCCTCCCCATTTTTTGTTAATGTAACACAAGGGTAAATGTTGACCTCAATGAATTTCAAGTTGCTATGAATAGTGATTCTTGTTTTTTATTTAATTTGATGGGTTTGTGGCCACCAATAGTCTACTCATAAAGACTAATAGGTATATGTAAAGACTATGATGTATATCATGTTGCCTTTGTAATCAATTTGTGGCCTCTTCAAACGAAACTACCCCTCAAACATAAATTTATATTGAATCATATCTTAGAAAAAATAAAATTGTAGGTTAATGTTGGATTGTGGCTTACAAATCGGCCTATTACATCCTCCATATCAATAATTAAATCATTGGTTTATTATGACCTCGAAAAAATCTACTGGGAGATCATACTTGGCATCCACACCAAATCCAAATTGAGATGATATGGAATGAAATAGAGATCATAGATCAACCTTTTTCCATGACCTTTGTAAATATTTAAATAAGAACCAAACAAACACAACAAGCCAAAAAATTGCATGCACTATTGATTTTCAAAAAAATATCTCAACAAAAAACATCGAACTAGCAAACAAAAAATAGAACTCCGATACCATGAAAAATTTCCAAGATATCTAGATAGAATACTAGTATTGAATCGAGCCCCAAATGTAGAGAAATCATACACTCTTACCTACGAGATGAAAAAACATAGAATGCAAGAAAAGAATATACATAAAAAATGGATAAATCAACATGAATATTAGCCTTGGGTGAGATGTAGAAATAAGAGAGAGGGGATAAAGTTTTAATCCGAGCAGTAAAGCTAGCTGGGTATTCAATTCCCACTAACTAATATAGGTGGTGAGTTAGCTCCCTAAATACTCACAAGAGGTGGTGAGCTAACTTTCATTAATATGGACACCTACGTAGGCTTAATTCCATGTACATAGTACATGAAATAATATATACATTAAAATGCATTTATTTATTTATATTTTATATGTATTATTCATTTATTTATTTAAATTTATATATAATAAATATATAATTAAAAATTATTAACATTCAAGAGTAAAATATAAATAAAAAAATTTAAATATTAATTATTACTATTTTTATTTCTCACATGGGTCGTGGCCCCCAATGAGGTTGTAGCCTCTTGAGACTCATGGCCCCCAAAAGGGTGTAGTCTCAAGGCATGTGACTTTCTTTGCACAAGCCATGACCTCTAAAGGCCTACAACTTGTGCAAGAAAATTCACATAGGCTTGTATCTTTTTTTAATTTATTTTGTATATAAAATTTCAAAATAATAAAAATAAAATTTAATTCATTGTATAGTGTACATATTTTTATGATATTTTTCTATATACTAATCTATTTAGTAAAAAATAAAAATAAATGGGGTTATAGTCCCTCTGCCAAACTATGACATCTAAGTAGTTCTCAAAGTTAGTGGAACCTAAAAATATTCTATCTAGACCTTAGGTAGATATGGGGTCCCTCCATATTAAATCCTCTTAGTTTTAGTTATTTCAATACCGTTTAACTATTCCAAGAATGAACACATTCTTGAAAAAGAGTGATTTAAGAGTAGTGAAATAGTGGCAACAAGAATATTTTATTTTTTGTGAATCATGGGGTGAATATATTGTACCAACATGCCAAGATAGGTAAGTGAGTGATATTGGAGGCCTTAGTTTGTTTCTTGGTCTCTTGATCCTTCCAAGCTACATTATTCTAGTGCAATCTTTGAAGAATCATGAGAGAAAAAAGCTACCAAACTATAACAAAATAGTTCTAAGATTAACTAGCACCTATGCATTATTTTATAAACCTATAGGTGCATATGGAGTCCCTCCACATTAAAATCTATATTTTTTGTTCAACTCAAAACCATCTGACAATGCCAAGAACAAATATGTTCTTGCAAAAAGCATCATTTGAGAGAAATGTAACCATGGTAACATGAATATTTCATGATTTGTGCATCATCAGATGAGATCAACTATGCAAACACATTAGTGTGGGTAGGTGAATGATATTATTTAAAGGCCTCACTTTGTTTCCCATGTCTCTCAATCCTTCCAAGCTATATTATTCTAGTGCAGTCTCCTAAGAGCCCTAAGAGTAAAAAATTTCCAAACTATGATAAAGAATTTATTAAAGTTTTTGGCACCTACAAATGTTTTTTCTAGATATACAATTCAATATGGGGTCCATCCAAATTAAATTCTCTTATTTTTTCTCAATGTGACATTGTTTGACATCTCAAGAGTGAATGCATTATTGTAAAAAGCATCAATTGAGAACAATATAATTGTGGCAACACACATATTTTGCATTATGTGTGTCATGGTGCCAAACTACCTATTCCAACACATTAGGGTGTGTAGGTGAATGTTATTGAAGGCCTTAGATTTTCCCCAAGACTCTTGATCATTCTAGATGTTTTTTTGGTGTAGTCTCTTAGAGTCCTAAGAGTAAAACATTGCAAACTATGATTGATTAGTTCTCAAAGTTTATGGATTCTACAAATGTTGTTCTTGGACCTATAGGTGGATGACAGGTCCCTCTATAATACCCTATCTCAATTTTTTTCAACTCGACAATATTTGACCATGCCAACAATCAATGCATTTTACAAAATTTGTCTTTCGAGAGGAATGTATAAGCATGTTGATATGCATATTTTGTATTTTGTGCATTGTGGGCCAAACTAATAGTGCCAACACATCAGGATGGGTAGGTGAATTCTATCAGAGGCCTTGGTTTTTTTACTAGTATCTTGATCCTTCTAGGCTATATTATTCTAATGCAATCTCTTAAGAGCCCTAAGAGAAAAAGAATTTCAAACTATGATAGAGTAGTTCTCAATTTTGTGGCACCTACAAATGTTTTGTATAGATCTACAAATGAATGTTAGATCTCTCTTTAGTACCCTACCTTGGTTTTCTTCAACTCGATACCATTTGACCATGATACTAATGAATGCACTTATTGTTAAAGAAGGATTGCTTTGGATAGCTATTGAAAGGCTTGCAAACAATTAATATTGGGTTGTTTTCCAAAGGTTATGTGTATCCACTTACAACGTGCTTCTATGACTGATATTGGTGAGTTAATTAAATTAAGGGGTCATGTCACATTTCCTATAGTTCAAATTTGTTTCCATATAATGTTGCTACACAAGGAATGAAGAGGGTGTAGGGTGTTCTTATTGCATAAAATATAGGTGTAGGATCCAATCTATGCTTTCACATATTGAGCATTTTAGACTCTTTGATAGAAAATTATTATTTGCAAGTATTTTCTTTGTTAAGGAATCTAGCTTCTATTTAGAATCTATGTCAGAAAACTTTTTCTGAAAACAATTTATATGAAATTGTTGACCATTTACTCTAACCTCAAAAAAAAAACCTCTCAATGATAATGTATCTCGGTTAACTTAAAATTCTAATTGTTGGCATAAGAAAAGAAGTTGGAACTTCCTCTTAAACTTGTCTTCCCTCTACTTTTTGTTTTCCTTGATGATTGATATATGCAAACATCCTTTCCTCCAACTTCAATTTGTATACATGTAAATTTTGTAGCAGGTTTATTGGTTGCTACTATTAATGTTGAATTTGTTGTTGGATTAATGTCATTTTAGTTTTTTTTTTTAAATATTATCAATAAACTTAAATTAGATTTTATATTATTGTTATTTTTGAATGTTGTCAAAATATTGTCCTTCCATATCACAATATAAATTCATAAAACATCATTAATTCAAATGTTATCATGTCTTGATTGTCTTTAATTTTCTCATGTGGTTTAAATTCCATCTATTCTTATGTATGATGATAGAAGTGGAGGAGAATCATGCAATATTATTTGAGGGGATTCTCCCTAAACTTGCATGTTATGCTTCTCTCTCTAGTATTTTAATTTATCTAGTTGCAACTTGGTAAACAACTCACTCCATCTCAATTTCATGGCTACATTCTATCATGGATTCTTTTGTTTGTATTGTTCTATATCATTATATGCACCATAAATATGAATGCAACAATAACCATTAAGTTGCCATATTTTTTGGTGTATGATAACTCCAAGGTTTTCATGCACTAACCAACAAGAAGGATTCACTCTGCCTTCCACAAAGAACCTAACAATCTCTAGGCTCTGTCTTGACTTAGTTCATCAATTGAACCTTGCTTCAACTATGTTCCAAGAGTTTCAATCCTTGTGCTTAACCTTGGAGGACAAAAACCTCTTGAATTTGCTCTCTTCTTCCAACACCTAGAAGGGTCTAGATGCCAACTTCATCACCTTGCTTGAACTGCTTGCAGGGGAGCTAGAGACACTAATTTCTTTCATTTCACATCCAGATGAATGCATATTGCTTGGTGTTCAATCTTCAAATCACCCACTTTCAAGAATTTTCCTTTGAAGTGGCCTAATCCTTGTAGCCCTTACCAGTCAATTTTCTGACTTTTCCTCTCAAATTTGTCAAATAACCTACCAATTAAAAGGCACTTCCTGACACCCTTTTTAGTCCTTTAAATCTTCCATAGGGTGTCAGACCTCTATCCCAACCATACGGTGGATTCCTACAAACAAGGACAAAAAGGCTAGTAGACCTAATTCTTAGGGTTTTACTGTTGTCTCCTTCAAATCTACTTCTAGTGGATTGTTTTAAGTCTCAATCCCTTTGGCATGTAAAAACCTTACCTTACCCCACCTAGAACCATATGAATTCTGTACAGTGGTCTCTTCCCCTGCCTAAGCTCTTCCAATTTTCACTTCCAAACTCCTAACTGGGTAGCTAGAACTCGCCTAGGGTTTGGTATTACAAACTCTTGCTTGGCTCTCAAAGTTTCCTACTGCTACATATTTACAATGGACTGGCTCCTCTCCCATATTCAACCAATCTCAGGAGAAACCCGTGGTCAGTGTTTATGGGGGAGCCATTCCAAGTTTGACTGCACAAAACTAGGAATTACAAACTCTCTAAACTCTAATCTAAAGATTCAAATCAAAAACTCTACACTGAACAACCTGATTACCGAATGAAATATGCTCTAATCTATTCTAAGAACACAGATACAATGATAAAACAGTATACACAAAGTCTTAGATAACACTGTTTCTCAAAAACACACGGGTAACACAGAAAATACAGTCTTTTTCTATTCCTTCCAAGCCAAAAACTTAATTACAATGCATATTCCTACTCTCTACGAGCCATCACCCCTATTTTTATGCCTTTCCCACATTCAAAGGAAGTTGATCGAGCACTTACCCTGATTTCTAGGGATTCCCCATGACAAGTAAGTTGCATGCAACCTAACAATGTTGCCATGCAACTTTGCAACATTCTTGCAACTCTTTCCATCATCCTACATTTTAGGATCTCCAACTCCTTGCTTCAAACCATCAACTTCCTCAACTTCCTCTTGGCATCTTCTAACAACAAGGATATGATTAGCACACATTTACTGCCCTACATTGCAACCTAGGTTGTCTAAAACTAATTTAAAGCAAAATGTAACAACATTGATTAACCTAGGATGTCCTAAGTCCTAGTGACTAACTCATCACACAAATACAAGACCTTCTAAGGTCCAAATCAAACTCACAAACATCTTGACTTGGCTAAGGTCAGGTACAAGCCAAAATTGAAGACAAACAAGGTGGAGGTCAGCCTAGGTGCTCCTGCACCATCCTCCCCAAAACAGAAAATTTCAATCCACCCTTGGATTGAGCAAGTTGAGATCAATGCCCAACTTCTTGAACTCTGTCTCCTTGATCCATACTGCATCTGCATCATGTTGTCCATGCCTCCTAATCAGATGTTCTTTGTACTCCTTGGTTCTAGTTCTCTTATAGACTCTAGTGTACAATATCTTGTCAGCTTGCTTGACTGCAGTGGAGGGCAGTTTGAGTTCTTCCACATCTTGGCTGACTTCATGAAGGGTTTGATCCATGTTTGGTGGTGGTCCTCTGTAATGGACTAGGTTTGCAACATTGAAAATAGGGGACAGTCCACTGTCATCTGGTAGCTGCACCTTAAATGCATTATTCCCATACTTCTCCAAGATAGGATAGGGACCTATCCTCTTCATCTGCAACTTATGAGGAACTCCTTTCTACAGTCTAGACTTGTTCAAATGCACCATTACTAGGTCTCCAACATTGAATTGGACTTCTTTCCTATGCTCATCCACCTTAACCTTATGTTTCATGGTGTTTTCTGCCAGTGTTTTTCTGACTGTCTCATGAATCTCCTGCATTGCACAAGCAAAGTCATCAGCATATCCACTTCCCTTGACTCCATCCTTCAACTCTCTCAGCTCATAAACACCTCTAGGATGTAGACCATAAACAATTTCAAAGGGACTCTTCCCTGTTGATCTATTTACAGTGTCATTATAGGCATACTCAGCTTGCCCAATCAACTGACCCCATTGTTGACCATACTCCTTGGTCAAACATCTTAAGAGATTTCCAAGTGTTCTATTCAGAACTTCGGTCTGACCATCAGTTTGGGGATGGTATGCAGATCCAAAGGATAAATTGGTGCCCATTCTTTGCCAAAGAGTCTTCCAAAAATGACTCATAAACTTAGTATCTCTGTCTGAGACAATGCTGATTGGTAAGCCATGAATCCTTACTATCTCTTTGAAGAAAAGAGAGGCTATTTGACTGGCATCATTAGTTGTTTTGCATGGCACAAAGTGAGCCATTTTGCTGAATCTGTCTACAACAACATAAACACTATCCATACCTTGCCTTGTCTTGGGTAAACCAACTACAAAGTCCATACTCAAACATTCCCATGGCCTAGTAGGAATAGGCAATGGTTGGTATAGGCCTGCATTTGAAGAAGTACCCTTGGCCTTTTGACACACTACACAACTCTCCACATACCTCCTGACATCTAGGTTCATTCGTGGCCAATAGTAAAACCTTTGAACCAGTTCTTGAGTTTTGGTGATTACAAAATGACCACTCAATGCACCATTATGCTTTTCTTGTATTAAGTTCTCCCTAATAGAACCTCTAGGAACACATAGTTGATTTCCTTTAAACAAGAGATCACTTTGCAAGGTATATTCGACATATTTTCTATGGAAATGATTCTTATACTCAACACATACCTTATAAATGTCTGCAAAGTCTTCATCATCTGCATATAGATCTTTGAAATGATCTATTCCCATGCTCTTCAACTGAATTTCCTGAATTGTGAGGATTGTTCTGCTCAAGGAATCTACCACCTTGTTGAGAGCTCCTTTCTTGTGCTTGATATTGAAGGTGTAAGCTTGCAAATACTCCACCCATTTCATGTGTTTGTGACTCAACTTCTCTTGTGAATTCAGGAAACTGAGTGCTTGATTGTCTGAATACACAATGAATTCCTTGGGAAGCAAGTAGTGCATCCACTTCCTTAGAGCCTGGACCAATGCATACATTTCAAGGTCATAAGAAGAATAATTCTTCTTGGCTTCACTTAACTTCTCTGAATGAAAATCCACCGGTCTACCCTCTTGACTGAGAACAGCCCCAATAGCTATATTGCTTGCATCACACTCAATGGTCAATAGCTTCTCAAAGCTTGGTAACACCAAAACAGGTTGGGTAGCTATCTTCTCCTTCAGCAACTCAAAAATCTTGTTAGCTTGCTCATTCCATACAAACTTGGTTTTCATTCCTCCTTTTATGGTATCCAACATAGGAGCACAAATAGCACTAAACTATCTTATAAACTTTCTATAGTATTGAGCAAGACCATGGAAGCTTCTTACCTCTGTTGCTGTCTTTGGAGTAGGCCAATTGAGGATTGCTTCCACTTTGCTGCTATCCATCTTCAAGTTGCCATGTGATAGCACAAATCCAAGGTACACCAGCTCTGTTTTGATGAACTCACACTTTTCCAGATTGATCATCATCTTCTCCTCTTGCAACTTCTTGAAAATCAACTCTATATTTTGGAGGTGCTCTTCTCTTGTTCTGCTATAGATTAGTATATCATCAAGATACACTACTACAAACTTGCCAATGTAGTCTTTGAGGATTTCATTCATGAGTCTCATGAATGTGGAGGGTGCATTAGACAAGCCAAATGGCATAACTAGCCACTCATAGAGACCCTCATTGGTTTTGAAAGCTATTTTCCACTCATCTCCCTCATGTATCCTAATTTGGTGATAACCACTCTTTAAATCTATCTTGGTATAGTACCTAGCTTCTCCTAGACAATCCATGAGATCTTCAATCCTAGGGATAGGGAACCTATACCTGATGGTTATCTTGTTTATTGCCCTGGAATTAGTACAAAGCCTCCATTCTCCTCCCTTTTTAGGTGCTAAGACAATGGTTACTGCACATGCAATAATGCTTTTCCTAATGAGACCTTGGTTTAGAAGTTCTTGAATCTGCCTAGCTATTTCAACATTTTGTTGAGGTGTCATCTTGTAAGCTGCTTTGTTTGGAAGGGTGGCTCCTGGTATCAAGTCTATCCTATGACTTATGGCTCTTTTAGGAGGTAATGTTGCTGGTTGACCACTACTTACAATACCTTCATAGGTCTGCAACAATTCCTGTATCTCCTTGGGTAACTCTTGCATTTCAGCTGATTTCTCTTTGCTCACCTCTCTTGGCTTTAGCATCACTGCATAGCCAACTCCTTGTCCTTCTTCCAAGGCTTCCAAAAACTCTTTTTCACCCACCATGAGCAGTTTAGAACCTGCTGTCTGCACCTCTGTGTCTTCTAGCAAAGACTGAATCTTGAAGGTTACATTGTCTTTCTTGAAGGTGTAGGAATTCCTAGCTCCATCATGCATAGCTTGGCGGTCAAATTGCCATGGTCTACCTAGGAGCAAGTGGCATGCATCCATAGGTAACACATCACACAAAACTTTGTCCTTGTACCTACCAATTGAGAACTCCACTCATGCTTGTTCATTCACCAAGACATGCTGACCCTTATTGAGCCATGTGACCTTGTAAGGATTGTTGTGGGATATCCTTGTCAACTTCAGCTTGCTGACTGCCTCCTCTGACACAATATTGTCAGTAGAACCTGAGTCAATGATGACCTTACACACTTTCCCCATCATCTTGCACTTTATCCTAAACAAGGACCTCCTTTGGCTTGGTTCTTCTTTAACCGGTTCCTTGATCAAAGTTCTCCTCATCATGAGGTTCTCACCTTCCTCTGAATTCAATGGAACTTCAGGATGCTTATCTGCTACAGCTGTCTCATCTTGAATTAGATTATTTCTCTTATCTCCTTAATGAGAAGTGATACCTTTCTCTGGACATCTATAGGCTGGGTGTCCCAATTGGTTACAATGGTAACATTTCATATTAGTGAAATAGCTACCTCTTCCTTGTCCACCACTTCTTCCTCTAGAGTTGAAGCCTCTTCCTCTACCACCTCTACTAGAGCTTCCTTCTTGCTGTTCTGAAAATCTGACTTCTCCTTGGGCTCTTGGTTCTAAACTTCTTCCACTATAACCTCCTCTTTGTCCTCTGCTGTCTTTCCCTTTACCTCTACTTTTGGGGTTTTTTTCTTGTTTCTTTTTTCCTTTCTCCTCTATCTTCAAAGCCATTTGATAGCATTGGTGAACTATTTTTAAGTTCACTAGGCTCATATCTTCTTGAATAGACCATTTGAGTCCATTTAGGTACCTTGCTAGCTTGATGCTTTCATCTTCAACCACCTTTGAGCTAAGGCACAATTTTTGAAACTCCTCAGTATATGTTTGAACATCCATATCTTTTTGCCTCAGATTGTGTCTTCTCCTATGCAACTGAACTTCTTAATCATCAGGGAGATAGGTCTACCTTATCTTAGTTACCATTCCTCTCCATGAAACTATGGGACCTTTTCCCTCTTTCTCTCTTTCAGATTGTACAAACTTCCACCATGTGAGAGCTACTCCTCTCAACCTTGACTTGGCCACCTTTACCTTTTGGGCCTCTGTTATTCCATCACACTCAAAGTGATTTTCTATGCTTTCAATCTAGTCTACAACTAAATCAGGGTCCATTTTTCTGCTGAATAGTGGCACACCCTCCAATGCTTCGCCACTTAAGGCCTATAGTGCTTTCAAGAAGGGTTCCTCTGCAAGAACAGGATTAGGCTTTGGAGCTTCCTCCTCCAAGTCCTCTTCTTTTTCCTTGGCTTCCTGTTCTTCCTTCTGCTCTATCTTGTCCTTCACTTTATATGTTGTCTCATGGACTTCATCCAAGAGTTTCTCCACTTGAGATAACCTTTCTCTCAGCAACCGATTATCTTCCTCTTGCTCTTCTACCTTTTTAGCCAACTCTGCATTTGTCACCATGGTTCTTTCTTCCTCTGGTGTGTTCTCTCCTACTGACTCAGTGGGCTGCAACATCAATCACAAGCCTTGAATCAAACTTGGCTCTGATACCAATATGATGTATGATAACTCCAAGGTTTGCTTGCACTAACCAACAAGAAGACTTCACTCTGCCTTCCACCAAGAACCTAAAAATATCTAGGCTTTTTCTTGACTTAGTTCATCAATTGAACCTTGCTTCAACTCTGTTCCAAGAGTTTCAATCCTTGTGCTTAACCTTGGAGGACAAACACCTCTTGAATCTACTCTCTTCTTCTAACACCTAGAAGGGTCTAGATGCCAACTTCATCACCTTGCTTGAACTACTTGCAGGGGAGCTGGAGACACTGATTTCTTGCATTTCACATCCAAATGAATGCATCTTGCTTGGTGTTCAATCTTCAAATCACCCGCTTTCAAGAATTTTCCTTTGAAGTGGCCTAATCCTTGTAGCCCTTACCAGTCAGTTTTCTGACTTTTCCTCTCAAACTTGTCAAATAACCTACCAATTGAAAGGCACTTCCTGACACCCCTTTTAGTCCTTTAAATCTTCCATAGGGTGTCAAACCTCTGTCCCAACCGTACGGTGGATTCCTACAAACAAGGACAAAAAGGCTAGTAGACCTAATTCTTAGGGTTTCAGTGTTGTCTCCTTCAAATCTACTTCTAGTGGATTGTTTGAAGTCTAAATCCCTTTGGCATGTAAAAACCTTACCTTACCCCACCTGGAACCGTACAGATTTCGTACAGTGGTCTCTTCCCCTGCCTAAGCTCTTCCAATTTTCACTTCCAAACTCCTAACCGGGTAGCTAGAACTTGCCTAGGGTTTGGTATTACAAACTCTTGCTTGGCTCTCAAAGTTTCCTATTGCTATATATTTACAATGGACTGGCTCCTCTCCCATATTCAACCAATCTCAGGAGAAACCCGTGGTCAGTGTTTATGGGGGAGCCATTCCAAGTTTGACTACACAAAACTAGAATTACAAACTCTCTAAACTCTAATCTAAAGATTCAAATCAACAACTCTACACTGAACAACCTGATTACCAAATGAAATATGCTCTAATCTATTCTAAGAACATAGATACAATGATAAAACAGTATACACAAAGTCTTAGATAACACTATTTCTCAAAAACACACAAGTAACACAGAAAATACAGTCTTTTTCTATTCCTTCCAAGCCAAAAACTTAATTAAAATGCATATTCCTACTCTCTACGAGCCATCACCCCTATTTTTATGCCTTTCCCACATTCAAAGGAAGTTGATCGAGCACTTACCTTGATTTCTAGGGATTCCCCATGACAAGTAAGTTGCATGCAACCTAACAATGTTGCCATGCAACTTTGCAACATTCTTACAACTCTTTCCATCATCCTACATTTTAGGATCTCCAACTCCTTGCTTCGAACCATCAACTTCCTCAACTGCCTCTTGGCATCTTCTAACAACAAGGATATGATTAGCACACATTTACTGCCCTACATTGCAACATAGGTTGTCTAAAACTAATTTAAAGCAAAATGTAACAGCATTGATTAACCTAGGATGTCCTAAGTCCTAGTGACTAACTCATCACACAAATACAAGACCTTCTAAGGTCCAAATCAAACTCACAAACATCCTGACTTGGCTAAGGTCAGGTACAAGCCAAAATTGAATACAAACAAGGTGGAGGTCAGCCTAGGTGCTCCTGCACCATTTTTTAATGTACTATTTTGCTTATGTTGAACTAACTATGTGAGTTGTTGCTTAAATGATAAGGTTGATTGCAAAAAAAATTGCTCTCATCTCCTTATGAACGCAAAAAATCATTTCTAGGTTTTACTCCTCTACTCTCTAGCTTTTCAGAATATTTTAAAGTTTTAAATTTCATTAAGAAACATGAATTCTATGATTGTTTTTAATTATGCCTTGTTTCAGTGAAAATGAACATGTTATAGGAATCTATTGAGATAAAATTTGTAGAATAAATTACTCATAATCGATTTGGGTTATTTGAAAATGTATTTTTTGGTTTTATCCCTCCTTCCACCTTTATGAAATATTTTGAATTTTTAAATTTGGGTGAGTAACGTGACATTTATGTGTGTTTAAACGCTACCCCTTTTGTGGTGTTCAACAAACTAAAAGTTGTAGGGTGGTTATATGATTGAATTATTGTCAAAAAATTTTGAGAGAGTTGAACTTGAGTGAGATACATTATTATTGTTCATCATTTGAAGTATGTGCTAATTTAAGTTCAAGTATTTGAACTATGAAGCCTCTATGCATCACATAGGAAAGGCCACCAAAGATGAGCCCCCAAGAGATAGGTCTGGCCCTTAGGACCTATTTTCCTGTAACTATTTGGAAGAAAAATTTTGTGAGTTAGTCATGTGTTTGTGATTAAAATTTTATATTTTTGTCATGTCCTTAACTATATTTTGGTTGTAAATTTATGGGCATGACATCTCCAACCCATGTTTGGGAATGCATTCCAGTACTTTTCTTTATTTCACTAGATATACTTTGAGGATACATAATCCTCTAACGGTGAGTCTCTCTAATCACTAAATTGTAATACCTTATAGGGTTGGCAGAGTGCCGATTCATTTTGTCATATTTAAGATTTTGAGGATGGATATGAATTCTAATTTTGGATGGTTTCTCAGAGTTTGCAAATCATGTGTTTTCCACTACAACAATATGACACCAATAAGAGGATGAATTTAGAAGTAAACTATGTCACATGACTTAGACTTGGCCAAAAACTTAAAAATATATACTTAGGTACCTATGCCTTATATTTTATGTGATTTTAGTGTCCTCTTTTCTATTAAGTTATAGTAGGGGAAGCCTATAAAATATTTGTTTGTAAACTAGGTCAATCTCATTCTTTGGGTTCTAACTCCTGATCTATCTGTTGAGTAAGTTGCTCTTCCCCTCTTCCTATATAGCAAGTCAAACCTTTCTATCTTGTGAATAAGAGACTCTGCTAATGTGTCCTTAATTAGTACAAGAGAATCACTTAGTCTAAATTTATTTTCTATTTTTTTAAAGTTTTTCTCCTTTCCTCGATCTTGATCCTAGCAACTTATGGGTACTTAGGAGACAAAAACAAGTCGTGATTTTTGAACATGTTCATTAAGAAATATATTTCTAGATAATAAAGAAATATTTTGACCTGTGCATTCTCAAGTTTGCACAACTATAGTTTCCTTCCATCTTGAACTTGTGCTTTTTTTCCCATTTTTATTGTAATTCTATGGGAAGTATTTTCAAAATAGATAAAGGATGAAATATTTTATAATTTAAGTAGGTGGTGTTTTTGTTTAATGTCCCTTTTTGGGATTTCCCTAAATCTCTCCCTAGAATCAAAAGTTTCAATGTAGTTGGGATTATAACTTACCAATTAAATTCTTTAAGTATGATAAATCTTGGTTTAGGTCTTGCAATCATGTTAGATAATATTGGAATATAATTCATATGATGAAACATATATAAATATTTGAACCATGTAAATACATAACTATTAAAATACACCATATCCATATTGCATAATGGGAGTTTAATCATAATAGGAATTAGATGAGACACATGATAAGCCTGCTCGAAGCTATCCCATCTAATCCTAAGAGCATGTAGCCTCCAAACTAAGACAACTTTCCCCTTGGCCCCAAGCAGAAGGAACGTCCAAGCTAAGACAATTCCACCCTCGGGATGGGCTACCTAGTGGGTAAACTTGTATTTGCATTCCCTATACATGCTGCCTTATCCATTCTCCTAATGATTGAGACTCCTTGAATCCATCCTAACAACTAGTCATTATTTGGCTTGATAGGAAATCCTTGAAAGGGATGCCTATAAACTACTCAACCCATCTAAGCCCAAGAACACATAGCGTCCAAACTAAGACAACTCACCTCTTGGCCCCAAGTAGCATGAACATCCAGACTAAGACAACTCCACCCTAGGGGTGGGATACTTAGCATGGGAGAGCCCATAAACTGCATCTCCCTAACTTGCTTCCTTCATCCTTACGTTTGATTGATCATAGGATAAAGACATACAAAATATGCATATATAATCTATTCATTCTAGAGGAATATTAATCTATTTCAACAATACTATGATATATGCATGTTGATAGAAATCAAAACTTATTCATAAAATAATTACTGCACAATATCTCTAAAACTCATACCAGATCCTATTTGTTGTAGTAAATTCCTATAGTTTCTTATATTAAATCTTATTAATACATTTGATTTGTAGATTGCTCAAATTTATAGTAGAGGACAATAGAATTATTATTCCCTTTTTTTATGATCCTTGCTATTTAATTCACTTCTTATATCTATAAATGGCTAATAGACACCCCCCTTCATGATACATACTTGTCCAAGAGGAATGCCCATCTATTAATGATTATTATTTAAGGGATAATTAATATTTATTATTATTATCAAGTTTATCACTGATCTACTTGTTCTTAAATTAATCTTTTTTGTTTACTTATTTTAAATATTATCTTTATACTTAATCACTACATTCCAATCGTTGCCTTTATGATAGAAGTTTTTCTTTAAATTGTTTCATTTTAGTAATCATAATCACTTCCATTTTTTTTTTGAAATATAATTGTTGTCTAGAGGCAATAAAGGGATATAGTCATCACTACTCTCATTTCCACATAATCATTGCATATATTAATCCATTCTTTCTCCACTACTCGAGTGAGGAAATGGCATTTTGTCACGTGTCAAATTATGTGATATTTTATTAAGATTAAATTGTATATTTTTTTAGTTAAAAAATGTATTTTATGAGTAGCACGTGTCAAATCCCACACCATCAAAACCTCTAGAATGGTAATTAACAAGATTAATGGCATGACTATGGATTCCATGATAGGAGAAGAGGACAAGGATATGAGCCTTCAATGTAGGTATGGGCATGTACGTAAAGGAGAGAGAGGGCGAGGAGACCATGCGTGAACTAAGAAAGGGTGAAGGTATGGGAATCCCTTCTTTTGCATGATAAGACTACAAGATGCAGTAAAAGATATGGTGTGCAGAGGAAGGACTCATGACCCACCATAAAAGCATGTTTTCAAGTAGTTTGGGGATATTATTTTTCCCTCTTAGGACATCAACAATAGAGGTTTTGTGGAGAAAAAATGTGAGACAATGGTAGAGAGAACATAAATTTGCAAGAAAGGAGAAGAAAATTACATGGAAGATGATCGAATTGGGTGAGATGAGTTGAAGTATGAAAATATTAACTTGAGTAAGTCGAAAGTCCACAAACATTGCCATTTTTCTCCCCGCCTAAGTGAAAATGAGAGCTTTGGAACAAAAATATGGATTCCCAACAAAGAATAATAGATAGATGTTATCATCAAAGAAGATATTCATGTGGGAAGAGAATAATAGATGGGATTGGAGTGATTTTGTGATTGGAAGGTAGGAGAAGATTGGATGTGGTGTTGGAACAACTTACAGAAGTGTTAAAACCTCATCACTAGAGTGGCAAGTGGAATAAGGGTGTTTGAAGGCTAGGGTACTATTGATAAAGAGCAAGCTTTGTGGTCGAGAAGAATCAAATGGGAGAAAGGAGAGGGTACAAAAGTGGAGAAAAATCCACCAAAAGTAGGGTGTTCTTAGAGAAACCCTAATCACAAGATTTACATAAATCTGAGTTGTTGAAAAAGCTTTAAAAACTTTTGAACAAATGCAATCTATGGGTGTAAATCTAGAACCCAAAACCCTTGATCATGTATTTTATGCTTGTTTTTCAATAAGATCTCATGAACAAGTTTTGGAAGTTCATCAACGTATGAGAATAGATGAGGTAGAAGTAACACTTATACAAATAACTATGCCATGAAAAGGTTATGGTGAGTTTGGTGATGGAGATGGCTATGAAAAGAGGACAAGGTGGAGCTCACTAAGTAGATTTCTTTGCATCAAAACATTTTCAATATCATCTCTATTGTTGAGTAACCTCCTTCACCTTTGCTTCCCTAAGATATTGTTTAATTGATTTGGGTTTGATTCTATTAAATAATAGATAATTTCTCCCATCTCATGTGTATGTTCTACATATCTTTATGAAAATTTGTCAATAGCTTAGGTTCCTTTTCTAAGCATAGATATTGTTGGTATAAAGGATCTTTAAGAATTTTATGTTAAGCTAAAATGTGTAGTTGTTGAATTACTTAGTTCAAGTTGTGTGATTTGAAGTCATCTTATTCAAGAAGGTGTATACATATATTTTTCATTGCATGATTATTCAATGTGTTAATAATAATGCTAGCTTAATGCAACAGAATATATGGATTATCATACTTTAAAATTTATAAACCTCTTAGTGTATAATTCATAGTATAATAATTAGTTTGACATAGGATGACCTTGTCTTTTGGGAAGTATGTTAACCTCTAATTTTGGAGGACCTGTATGGTCTTTATGACTATTAACATTACCAAATTTATTGGGTGTATCTTCATATGATGATCCAAAAAATACATTATTTCCACTATCCTAAGCATGACTTAGATTTTGATCAGGCTTAAACATGTTATAATTATTGGTGTATGCCTTTTAATAGTTGGATAATGCACTATAGTTTACATGATGTATTTATATTGAAGCTAGTAGCTTTAAAGACTATGAGAGTGGTATCTTATATGAAGTTGTCTAATAAGTCTTAGTTTAAGGTTAGTGGATGAGTTTTAAAGATGAGTTCCCTGTATTTGGTACCTATATCAAAAGACATTATGATAGGGTTGGTATCCTAGTATGTGGATATATGCAATTATAAGAAGCAGTCAGTTATAAATATCAAGTAAAAATATTATCTAGCTAATAACTAAGTTATTACAAGGATAATGCGTTACACCATAGGATAAATAAAATTAAAAGGTTAAGAATATTATTACTACTAATATTAAGGAATGTATATCCTTATATGAAGATATAATGAGCATAATATTTCCAATTATCTTGAGTATGAATCAAACATTGATTATGCTTAGCCCAAGTTTGTAATGATGGACATATGTATTTCAATGTTCAAAAGGACATTACATTTCATTCAACTATATTTATTAATGAATACTAAGCCTATATCTAAAAATATCCTTTTTATTTTGAGAAATCTCACTAGCTTGCTCTACCTTTTTCTCAAACTTAGTGGCTCCTTCTACAATTATCTATAGTGTAGTCAACCAAGGAGGAATTTCACTATGGGCACAAATAGATTTAGGAAAAATAAAAGCTCATATGATGAATTTAAAAATGACCCTCTACTATAACACATTTGTGTGGAAGGGGGTTTAGCTCCATTTCTTAAGTGTCTTAATGAACATGATGAGATTTTGTCCATATAATTTGTGAGAACCTAGAATAAATGCCAAGTTCAAATTTGGGATATTTCCTTTGAAATGAGCAAGGAAATAATTTCCTTGGTGACTAGATTATCCTACAATGGAATAAAACTCAAAAGAAACAATAAGGTGTCAAATCTTGAAAGTGTGAACTCGTTCTTTAAATAGGGTGAATCTTCGATAAGTTGCATCTAAGTTATGGAATAGTGAAGCTCCCAATACTGTGGGAAAACATATTCTTCCTTTTAATGAAGTATATAATTATTAAAGGGTGGTTTAAGTTTTTTTATTTATATCACCTTTAATTTCTTAACCATTTCAAAAATAAGGTTATTATTAGTTTCTCTTTTTACTTGTTATTTTCAAATGAAGCTTTTGTGAAGGAAATGCTAGATGTGGCATCTAACAACCAAGATAAGCCTCTTATCCTACTCCACTAGGGGCTTAATTTCATATTGTACCATTTCTATTTAGACCTCTTACATCCTAATTCTATTAGGTCTTGTCTAACTAAGGAAGCACGAGATAGTTTTCCTATTTGAATCCTAATAACTCTCCTACAAAGAAGGATGAAATGGCACCTTCTAAAGAAAAAATTACAAATAATTTGAATTGAATTGTGTAATTTCATAACTATTTCTTTTCTTGTTGAGGGGTTAGACCTAAGTTATTTCATTGGGAAATCTAAATATAATCCTAGGTTACTTTAATTAGACAAAATTTCATGCATGTTTTAGTAAAAAATATTGAAAAAGTAAAGCATTATGTATTATTTTCATTCCAAAAAAATCAAAAATTATTTATTTTCTATATTTTCTAAAAAAATGCAGTCACTTATAACATTTTATATTTTAAAAATAACCATTTTAAAATATTGCATTTATTTTATAATATTAAATTGTATGCATGTGTGTTCTTCACATAGGAAAATTAGGCTTTCATGCATGTTTCCAAAAATGTGTTCACTTTCAAACTTGAACCTATGTAATCTCAAACCCTTAGATATAGTAGTTAGTTTCTATATTTTTAAATTATTAAAATATTTCCTCTGGTATAGGGTGACTAGAACCCCTTTCCATTCACTTTGGCATCAAATTTCTTGTGTATTTAAACCCTATATGTGATCTCTTTTTAGATCTAATTTTAGTTTCTAAAAATCAGTCTTGCAAGCATTTGATTTTTCTATGCATTTCTAGTTTGACCCATAGGAAATATAAAAATGTTTTCTTTGCAAAAGTCTTGTTTTGTCATAATCAATGTCTTATTTTCAAATTTTATTAAGAAATTCAAAGAATTTTTCTTAAAATCATTTGAAAATGAGTATCTCTCTCCTCTTTTGTTATTTTTCTTTGATCCCTCTCCCAATATATCTCCTACTTGTGAGGGTATCTTGGTGCAAGAGGATACAATCATTGATAATCATGAGATTCATATTTGTTCTTCTCTCAATATCTCTCCTACTTATGAGGGTATCTTGGTGCAAGAAGATATAATCATTCACAATCATGAGAATCATGTTTATTTTTCTCTCAATACATCTCTTACTTGGGAATATCTCATTGTGCAAGATGATGTAATCATTCACACTTACTCCTTTAAATGATAGTAAGTATGGATTGCATAGATGAAGGTTCAAAATTAACGTTAGATCCCCCATCGATAGAGGATTTTCAAAAAGAAGTTAACTCAGTTGAAATTATAAACCCACAATTCACTATTGGATCTCCTCTCATTATTAGACCTCCCTCTAAATTTCCTCTCAGTATAGGACCTCCAAAACCTCATGACCATATCCTAGACTTTGCAAAACAACTCACTGAAAGTAATCATGTGCATCAAGATGTGTTGTAGAAACCAAGTTACCATGTAGTTTCTCACACACATAACACTATAAATAATAAACAACCAAAACAAACACCAACATCCATTCCATGTCCTCAACCATATCTTCCCCAAACACCTCATCTTCCTCAACCTAGTGGTAAAGAATATGATCTTGAACATTGAACAAGTTCATAATACTCTAGCTAAGATCTCTCTTTGGGACTTAATTCAAACCTCACCTGCATACCATAGGATGCTCCAAGAAGCTTTGTAGAATATTCCCATCTCCTCTTTGTTAAACTGAATGATGTAGTAGCCTTGTTGGATGGTATGAATACAACAAACCTAGATATTATTTTCCATCAAAGTGAGTTACCTCCTCATGAGATTCAAAAACAACATGAGGCCCTAATGATATTAGTGTTCATTCATAAAAATAGGCTTATATGTATGCTTATTGACAAAGAATCAGGTCTTAATGTTTGTAGCATTAATCTTCTAGACAACCTTGTTGTGGATAAGAATCTTATACAACCTGAAAAATTTAAATTTATGGATTTGATAATGTTGGTAGGAAACCATTAGGGAAAACCACACTACCCATTAAGGTAGGGCCCATGGTTTTAACTACCCTTATTCATGTCATGTCATGAAGGGAGTCTCATCTATTCTTCACCATGAAATGAAATATGGATATAATAACAAGATACATATGATTAAAGTGGATGAAAAAAGTTATAATTTACAAATCAAAGATAAACATAACACTTCCAACTCTCTTAATACTTTGATTCCATCTTGAAAAGTGGAACCATTTTCTTTAGATGATAATAATTCTATGAATACACTCTTGGGTGATGATTGGGGACTATTATTTTTTACATAAACTTTTATTGGGGAGTATAAAATCTCACCATCAAAACTTATAGATTCAAAGATTGTTCCAACACAATCTTGTGATTCCTCTTCTCAAAATTGTAAATAATTATCACAATATGGCTTCGTCTTCAAATGCATGTTTTGATTGCAATTCATTAGATTTTACACCTTCCTTTTGTAGGAAAAGGTAAAATATCACAATATACATCTAAGGAGTCTTGTGTTTCATTTCATCAATCTTATTCTACATCAAAAAATATAAAAAAATCATCCCATTATGGTGATGGGGGATCAATATCTTTCATTCATCATGTGTTGGTGATACCTAAATATTATTTACATTCTTGTGAAATAATCAATTCTTCTCATAAGTATTTAGACAAGACTTCTGCATCTAAGTTGGAAAAGTGTTATGCACTTGGATTTAAAATTCTTTCTAAAATTGGATATAATGAAAACATGACACAAGGAGTTAAGGATCATGTGAAGTATACACTGTAACTTTCTAAAAAGGGTTTAGGTTTCCAACCTTCTTCATTATCTTCATCTCATACTCCATCATGTACTATATTTATAACATCTTGCGGTAAGCGAGCAAAATTTTCTTTACAAGAGAAAGGATTACATCTCTTGCACCTTATCCTTTATAGGAGCAAGAGCATACTTTTTTGAGTCTAAAATCCCACTTGATTACTCTTCCTCCTCCAATGCATAAGAAAATTTATAAAAAAACCTCATTTTGTGCATACCATCAAGTGCATGGTCATTCCACAAACAAATGTTAGGCCTTGAGTAATAAAATACTTGAAAACTTATTATTTTTTGTTCTCTCCCATGTGTTGATGCCCCTAATAATTATAAATATTTATCTCTCTTGTATGTTTTTACTCCTCACTATCTACCATTTTTAGCTTCATGTGTTTTCTCATTACCATTCATGGTGGTACAGTTTTGTGTGCAACCATATATCTTTCTATGGTGGTAACATGATAGTCTCTTGCATGGTTTTATTTTACTTCACACTTGAGGGGAAGGGATAAATAATTTTGAGAGGTGTGTATTATTTTGAAGGATCCCCTCTCCCCCTTGTTTTCCTTAAATTACCAATATAGAAAGTATACTAACATTTTAAGTGGGGGCATATCATCCTATCCATTTTCATTGAAATCTTGTGAGATTTGACTTATTGACATACCCCTTTGGTGGTGGTGTTATTTATAACACCCCTTGAGGCATGGTCATCAATCCGTCCCTTATGACATTAAAAAATTATTCATCCCCCACAACATTAAACTCTTATGTGCTCCTTGAAGCATGATTGGAAAAATAGTCCATGGATTCAGCTTAATAGAGCTTGTTGATTCATGTAATGAGAATTTTTACATGGCCACATAGCATAACACAATATTATTGCCAGTGGAGCCATGTGTTTCATGAGTGATCTAGCATAACACAACTTGTTAATCCTTATGAGGACACCATTTTTTCTAACACATTCAATGGATGATGTTGGTATTTAAGAAAAAATTAATATTGAGGTCTATTTACCTTACTAAATCAAATCCTTTTTAGTGTACTAACCTTTGTGTTTGTATTTTATTTTATTTTTACTATTTTTCTTATGTTTGTTATGTGCTTACTTTGTGTCTTTGGTGTATTTACTTTTTTTATGGTATCGTGTTTTCCTTATGTCTTATGTGTGTTTGCTTCATTTATTATCTTATGTTTTATTTGTGTCTTCATTGTGTTTTATTTTATGGACCTTCATTATGTATGCTTCATATTTGGCATGATGCATTGCACCTCATGTGTTTGTTCTAGTTTCTTTATATT